>PYUH01000180.1:3281765-3321390 GCA_016808085.1 Suaeda aralocaspica
TTCGGTGTGGAGGGGGTCAATAGCGGAGACGGTGGGGTTGTGGAGTAAAAAAAAAGGGTGTATCGAAAAGGTAAATGGTGGTTCGTAGTGAACCCAGGATGGGCTGTGTCCCGTGAAGGCCCCTTGCAGTGGTGGGCGCTTGCGGAGCCTTGAAAATGTGAGGACAAGCTCGGATTGCTTATTTGCAAGCGTTCTGTTTTTTGGGGTGTTTAGACAATGGTTGTTTTTTGTAAGTCTGAAATGAACATACTTGCTCCATAGAATTGTGACCTGTTTGAGCATTATGACCAAATGAACCACATGAGTCACAGAAGGGTTCAAAAGTGCAGCATTGCACTATGGACTTGGAAATAGGTTGAGATGATGGAGTGCTGATTTTATCAAGCTTTTTGTTTTATAGCATTAATCTATGAACAGAAACCTCTGTACTTGTCAGCAACCACATGCTTCCCATCTCTCTTTGAATGTTCCCTAAGTTGCCAAGTTGAGAATTGTGAATGGCAATCTCCTCAATCAAGTCATAGCAGCAATTAACTTCTTGTTTCATGAATCAACCTTAGGGCAACAAAATCTAGCAATTGTTCGTTCCCTAACCCATTATAAAAGGATTGAGCTAGGAACCACTTCTCGAGACCGCGTGATGGAGGCTAATCTCAACAATTTCTGTTCCTTTCCCATGCATCGTACAATGCCTCATCTATCTGGTTAGATTGGTGAATTGTGATTTTGCTTTAAGGGTAGCCGTTCTCTTCGGAGGGTCTCTGGAGGGTAGCTATATTCTTTTGGAATGCAAGAGTTAACTCATCCCAACTAGTAATGGTGTCCATTTTAAGATTGTTCAACCAAGTACGAGCTTTATACTTCAACGAAAATGAGAACATCATCCTCCTATTTTAGTCTTGTAGTAACACCGACGCTTGTTGATAATATTGTAGTATCGTGGGAAAGAATGAGACAAGTGCAAATTTGGATCTCCATAAAATACCAGCAAACTGATTCCTCTCCACCATATTCACCCCAAGTCTGGTTCAATTCAATTACAATTTTAGCAGCTAATTGTTTTGGGAACCCGAGAAAAACTACTTCCTCATTGACGGTGAATTGGTGTGGTGAATAATCCCTCAAAGATCGTGTTGGAGGCGACGAACCCAATTAGCGGCCAAAAAATTCCGGTGTGCGTTGGAACGTCCCTTAAGAATTGAAGTATCGGAAAAAATTGTTTCACTTCTTTGCCTATCGAAGATTGCATAATTCAAACAACGGATTTGAAAGTTAGACTCTTATTCTCAAGAAATGTGACGAAGTTAACAATTGTTCCTGGTTATCTATTTGTTTGAATTTTGTACTCCCTTCGCAATACCTCTTATTGTAATTTTTTGGCTGTGGTCTTTGTAACGCCAAAGATATACGAAACAGGACTGCATAAGCATAGAAACTACAGACAATATTAGTAATTACCTCAAAGAATAAATTTTCTTTGAGATGAAAAAAAGTAACAACAAATAAACAAAATAACCCAATTAGCCAGAAATAAACAATTGTCTTCCGGAAACGATGATAAAATTAACAAGGGTAATGCGTACCTAATCAAAAAGAACCTACAACTCCAACTAATGTAGCTCGTGAAGTAGGGATCAAACCTACAATTGAGACACCTTTTTATACTATTTCTATGAAGTAAGTTGCTGAAAGGGCCCTTGATTGAAATAATTGATCGCAGCTATGACAATAATCGATGCTAAAAAAACATCAAAACATCTATACAAAGATATAAACTCTAAGTACTCTCTACGATAAACCAAAGTGTTTTTAGAAAGAAGCTCGACATCGTTTAGATTACATATGAAGTTTCGTAGGATAAATCACTAATATGTCGATAAAACAAATTGAATGACAATAGGATAAGAGGAAAAAATATTAACTGAGATAAACAAAAAATACATACTAGCAAACGATTTCTTCTAAAAACAAAATTAAGCGCATCATGCAGTTAATCTCGAATCGAATATTATTAGAATTTAAATTTACTTCGAAACTCCTTAACGGCGACAATTTCATTCTCAGCCTAGCAACGTTAAGACTCCTTTTGCCTATTACTACTGTATGTGAGGGATCTATTGTAAGTAGAAATAAGGTAATCTATTACCTCGCAGTATTAATATTCATAACAAATATACACCAATACTAACAAGGTTAAACTCTATGCACAGTATTCCATAAATTACAAGGCAAAGTTAAGTAATTATGTAATAATGTGATGAAATTAATAGCGACTTTAGAGATAACAGAAATATAAGTAACGCTAATGAAGAAATAAAAATCAAAAATTTCAATAAAAATGGGATGGTTCATACGATCCCTAACCCATATAGTAAATGGCTCATAGACTGGCACACATATGGAAAATTGTAAGGAATCAAATCGATACGAAAATCTTCTAAAAAAAGCAAGAGGGTGAGTAAATCAAAAATTATAATCAACATTTAAAATGGATGGTCAAGAGAGTATACAAAGAGATAAAAGTCTAATGACATAAATATAATAGACAATAATACCAATATCATTGTCACACACTCAATCTCAAAATTAACACTAATTCATTCGGCTAAGGATAATTGTATATCTATGGGGAAGAAGATGTAACACCGATGAAATTGTATTGATTATAATGTGATTTTAATGAATGCATAAACTAATCTATGTTTTATAGGATAAACAAACTTACTGGCAGAGAAATCTGAGTTTTAAATTTTGACAATTGAGGGAGAATGAAAATCTAAAGGATGAATCTAACATAAGCAGCTACTACAAACTATACTACAGAGTGTGACCATAAAGCACTATGTGGGGAAGAGTAGAACCCGCTGAATATACAGGGGGTAAGTCAGTATAAAGAGAACGGGTGGGAATCCGAATAAATAGAAGATCACAAGTTAGCAATAACTAATTCAGCTAGCCTGTAGGTCTGTAGCAGGCCCAATAATCTAGCCGGATCAAACAGTGGATACAAGAGAAATAATATTAGGAAAATAACAGATAGACTCAATGTCCCTACTCAGGTCTATGTCCATGCTTCAAGGCTCTTGCTGACGTAATTATCTCTAAGGAAAAACTTATATTATCTGTACTTGCTAAAAGGCATTCGGCAGAAGCTCAGTTTTGCTCCCGTTGTAGCGCAGTGAAATCTATGTAAACTAATAAGTTTACAATTTCAAGACTACTGAAATTACGAACTTGCCAAAGTGCGATCAAACGACATAGAAACAACCTGAAAAACAGATTACCCGAGATATGGAAGAAGGGCCAATTGTTATGGTCATAGTTTGAGGGGTAATTCTATTGACCTAACACTTCACATAAACAATTCTATTGATAGGCTAAGGAAATATATTATATAAATAGGCCATAAAACAAGAAAGCACGAAATAATTGCTAACCATAAATAGTTAATATTATAGGATAAAAGCTATTGGAATCCGTGAATAGTAAAGGAAGTTACTAAAAACAATAACCAATATAGGAACATGAAGGGAGTAATGACAAAAAAAGTGATAAAACCAAAGATATATCATTGATATAGTTCACATAGGATTAAAAAAATATATCTTTTTTTATTTATTTTTATTAATAGTTATTATTTTTATACTTTATGATTTCTCTATTTTTATGTTTTGTTTTTTTGTCTCTATTGTTGTTTTTTTTGTGTATTGGTTTCTTAATGAGATATTTCGGTAGCAAATTGTGTGTAAGATATCGGTTGTTGCTTGTTCTTTCTGTTTTGCGTTCAAATGCAATCAGGAGGTTCTATTCTTCATCACTACGATCAAAAAACATCTTTTCGGTAAAAAAACGATACGTGAAAGTGGGTTCAGTGAAGTAAGAGCGGTTGATAAAACTCCGTAACAAACCAGATGGAGAAAAGAATAGTGTAGGATGAATGAAAAAATAATATTAAATACAATATATTAAATAAAACAAATTTATAAAAGTAAAACATTATGTGTTAACTTAACAATATCGATCGGTTTCATAGTGATTTAAGTTTTGATTCATTGAGGTTCATATATTTTTTCTCTTCGTCATTATAGGACTGAAGGAAAATCAAAATAAAAGACAAGCCTGGGACTGGTTAGGCAGGAAGGGGGGGGGGGGGGGGGGGGGGGGGGGGGGGGTTGTAGGTATGGTGGTTTAGTAAACCCAGGAGGCTGTGGTGGCCTTGCGATGCTAATGGGGCTGTTGCTGAGGTTTGTGTTAGACAATGGATTGTTTTTGTAAGTCTGAAATGAACATACTTGCTCCATAGAATTGTGACCTGTTTGAGCATTATGACCAAATGAACCACATGAGTCACAGAAGGGTTCAAAAGTGCAGCATTGCACTATGGACTTTGGAAATAGGTTGAGATGATGGAGTGCTGATTTTATCAAGCTTTTGTTTTATAGCATTAATCTATGAAGCGAAACTCTCGTACTTGTCAGCAACCACATGCTTCCCATCTCTCTTTGAATGTTCCCTAAGATTGCCAAGTTGAGAATTGTGAATGGCAATCTCCTCAATCAAGTCATAAGCAGCATTAACTTCTTGTTTCATGAATCAACCATTAGGGCAACAAAATCTAGCAATTGTTCGTTCCCTAACCCATTATAAAAGGATTGAGCTAGGAACCACTTCTCGAGACCGTGATGGAGGCATAATCTCAACAATTTCTTGTTCCTTTCCCATGCATCGTACAATGCCTCATCTATTGCTTGGTTGAAATTTGTGATTTTGCTTTTAAGGGTAGCCGTTCTCTTCGGAGGGTCTCTGGAGGGTAGTACTTCTTTTGGAATGCAAGAGTTAACTCATCCCAACTAGTAATGGTGTCCATTTTAAGATTGTTCAACCAAGTACGAGCTTTATACTTCAACGAAAATGAGAACATCATCCTCCTATTTTAGTCTTGAGTAACACCGACTTGCTTGATAATATTGTAGTATCGTGGGAAATTAGACAAGTGCAAATTTGGATCCTCCATCAAAATACCAGCAAACTGATTCCTCTCCACCATATTCACCAAAGTCGGTTTCAATTCAAAATTTAGAGCATTGTTTTTGGAACCCGAAAACCACTTCCTATTGACGGTGAATTGGGTTGGGAATAATCCCTCAAAGATCGTGTTGGAGGCGACAACAACGGCGCGGTATTAGTATCGGAACCTGACATCGAAATTGAATTCAAACAACGGATTGAAAGTTAACTCCAACTCAAGAAATTGAGACGAATTAACAATTGTTTCCTTTGTTATTCTTTTGTTGATCTTTTGTACTCCCCTTCTTCGCAAACCCTTTGTAATTGTTTTCTTAGGGTCTTTGTAACCCAAGATATACGAAACAGGACCTGCATAAGCATAGAAACTACAGACAATCTTAAGTAATTACCTCAAAGAATAAATTTTCTTTGAGATGAAAAAGTAACAAAAATAAACAAAATAACCCAATTAGCAGAAATAAAACAATTGTCTCTCCGGAAACGATGATAAAATTTAACAAGGGTAATGTCGTACCTATCAAAAATAACCTACAACTCCAACTAATGTAGCTCGTGAAGTAGGGATCAAACCTACAATGAGACACCTATTTCTACTATTTCTATGAAGTTAAGTTGCTGTAAAGGGCCTTTGAAAATATTGATCGACTATGACAATAATCGATGCTAAAAACACAAATCAATCAATTAATCTAAGCCTAGGGCACCGGTTCGATAACAAATTGAATGACAACTGATTAACAAAACAAACGTTCTTCTAAATTAACGCACGTTAATTCTCTCGAATCTAGAATACTTCGAAACTCCTCTAACGGCTCTCACTCACTTAGACTCCTTTTGCCTATTATCCATGTGATCTATTGTGGTAATCTTACCTCTCAGTATTAATTTCAACAAAATCACACTAACAATTAAACCCTGCCAGTATTCAATTACAAGCAATATAAGCTAATAATAGGACTTTAGAGATAACATAAACTATATTAATCGGCTATCAAAAAATTTCATTGGGATGGTTCATAGATCCCTAACCCTATAAAGCTACTCACACATATTGAAAATTGTAGGAATCAAATCGATACGAAAATCTTCTAAAAACATGAGTAAATCAAAAAATATAATCAACATAAAATTGGAGTATACAAAATAAATCTAATAGAACTAATACTAATAACATAAACCAATAATATAAACTAAACTAAATTACAAAGAGGATTTGAATGAAACCTGAAATTGTATTGATTAAATGGATGAATTGCACAACTATTTTTTAGAGAGGGAAACTAAAGGAATATTAGGCTCTAAACTATTCTAAAGTGTCGTACATAAGCCTAGGATAGAAACCCTTAATATACAAAGTCATAAAAAAACTGGAAAAAGTCGGAAAATAGCCTCGTCTGGCAGGCCGCCGGCAAAATGGAATCAGGTCGAGCATAAAGCTCTCAGGCTCATGCCCTGCTCCAGTCTTCTGCCGTTTTCTCGAAAACTTAATTTCTGTACTTTCTAAAGGCTTCTAACTCAAGTTTTAGCTCCCTTTGTAGCTCGTAAACATGTTCAAGACTCTTACTAACTTGCCAAGTGCTCAAAACGATGCGAAAACCGATACAAATGGACCAATTCGTGCAATATATAAAAAACCAAAACACAAAGCACTATAAGCAACCAAAGTTAGTAGAATCCCTCATTAGTGCTAAAAACCAATATAAACAGGGGTGAATCATAAGCATAAAACATACTTATCAATGTTTGTAGCTGAGAAAGCAATGTAAGAATGGTGTTCAAATTGGAGTTTCTTGTACTATCTTTTTCAGTAGCAATGTTGGGTGGGTTTGGGTTTTTTTTTGGGGGGTGGGGAGGATGTTGTACAATTTTTAAGAGTTTTTTTTTTTTTTTGTGAAGAGAGAGAAAATGCCAATTGTTTGAAGAAAGAGGGAAATCACAAGCCACAAGAGAGGTTGTGCAAATCGTGTGAAATGTTTAAAAGACGAAATAATTGCAACTCAAAAGGACATATTACATTCTAGTGATGCTCATTGTTACTTGATTAGGGTTTCACATTGTAATATACTATGGGGGTGTTTGGTGGAGAGAGGTTTTGAGGGGATAGAGAGTTTTGAACAGAGTTTGGTCAAAACTCTAAATTTGGTGTTTGGTGAAAAGAGGTTTAAAGAGAGTTTTGTACCAAAGAACTCTAAATAAAATTCTCAAATGAGAAAGCTAGGGGGTGGAGCTTTTTTATTAGAGTTTTTAAGAGAAGGAAATTAAATGATTATTTTTGTCCATATAATTAAGCCTAACAAAAAATGTTTAAAAAAAATGTACATAAATGTCATTTTACTTTACGAAAAAGTACAAAACTCTAAGCAGTCAGCTCAATGTTATCAAACACATTTACACAGTCAACTATTCAAATCAGCAGTCAAATCCTCTAAACAAAAAGTAAAACTCTAATAGCAAACTCTAAACTCTATTTGCCAAACAAGGCCTATATAACTTTTAGGTAACCTTTTGTTTTACTTTTTATTCTTTTGAGGGGAGCTTTTAGGTAACTTGTACCTATTGACTATTAGCTTTGTTTCGTGAAAAAAGCATATTCGTTAAATGGCTTTTCAATTAGCTCAAATGAAATAAAATAGAGTTAATCTTCATGGTGTCCTGAGATACAAGTTTTCTACCCTCTACCCTCCAAATAAAAACTTCTCCATGTGGCCCTTGAAGCTTAGTATGCTTTCCATGGCGCTCTTGCTGTTAAACAACTTTTTACTTGTAGCCGTTAACCATTGTACCCCATCCTTCTCAACATCTTAATATACTTATGTAGAGTAAGACACTGGAAGCTCAACATCTTCTTCGTCGACATCTTGTGAAAAAATTGAAATTCTGGCAGATATGGATCTGGGTCAGATGTGGTTTTTTAGTGGGTTATATGGTGGTTTTCAGGATGGGTGAGTTTTTTGGGTGGATGGGGGCGTGATTTGAGGATGGGAGAGGTGGGTAAATGTGGTGGCGTCTTTGGGTAGTTGTGAGGGTATTTTGTTGACGGGTGTGGGGTAGTTTTAAAGTGGTTGGGGATATCTTTGGTGGTTCAGGTTTTGCAGTAGAGGTGGTTGGTCATGTGCTGGTAGGGGTGTCTGTGGTTGGTTGGGGAGTTGGATAAGATTGATGATAATAATATGAGTTTGATAAAGAGTTGAATGACAAGGATGATGATAAAGTTAACTGACCGCCACTTGTGGAAACTTGAAAGGACACTATTTACTCACTTACTTAACTTCAGGGGTGCCGTGGAGAAAGTTTTTATTTGGAGGAGTATAGCGTAGAAAAACCGGTACCACAAGGGCACCTTGTAGAAAAACCCAACAAAACAAGATGGAGAGTTCATGTTTGGCTAAATGGTAGTTTTAAAGTGGTTAGGGATATCTTTGGTGGTTCAGGTTTTGCAGTAGAGGTGGTTGGTCTGGTCTGGTATTGGTGGTCTGTGGTTGGTTGGGGAGTTGGATAAGATTGATGATAATAATATGAGTTTGATAAAGAGTTGAATGACAAGGATGATGATAAAGTTAACTGACCGCCACTTGTGGAAACTTGAAAGGACACTATTTACTCACTTACTTAACTTCAGGGGTGCCGTGGAGAAAGTTTTTATTTGGAGGAGTATAGCGTAGAAAAACCGGTACCTCAAGGGCACCTTGTAGAAAAACCCAACAAAACAAGATGGAGAGTTCAATGTTTGGCTAAATAGTAGTTTTAAAGTGGTTAGGGATATCTTTGGTGGTTCAGGTTTTGCAGTAGAGGTGGTTGGTCATGTGCTGGTAGGGGTGTCTGGTTGGTTGGGGAGTTGGATAAGATTGATGATAATAATATGAGTATGATAAAGAGTTGAATGACAAGGATGATGATAAAGTTAATTGACTGCCACTTGTGGAAACTTGAAAGGACACTATTTACTCACTTACTTAACTTCAGGGGTGCCGTGGAGAAAGTTTTTATTTGGAGGAGTATAGCGTAGAAAAACCGGTACCTCAAGGGCACCTTGTAGAAAAACCCAACAAAACAAGATGGAGAGTTCAATGTTTGGCTAAATAGTAGTTTTAAAGTGGTTAGGGATATCTTTGGTGGTTCAGGTTTTGCAGTAGAGGTGGTTGGTCATGTGCTGGTAGGGGTGTCTGGTTGGTTGGGGAGTTGGATAAGATTGATGATAATAATATGAGTATGATAAAGAGTTGAATGACAAGGATGATGATAAAGTTAACTGACCGCCACTTGTGGAAACTTGAAAGGACACTATTTACTCACTTACTTAACTTCAGGGGTGCCGTGGAGAAAGTTTTTATTTGGAGGAGTATAGCGTAGAAAAACCGGTACCTCAAGGGCACCTTGTAGAAAAACCCAACGAAACAAGATGGAGAGTTCAATGTTTGGCTATGGTGTATAGAATCATTCACTTGTTTTGTAACTTGCGAGTTGCGACAATGTCGTTTCTGGGTAATTGCCTGTTGAGAATACGTTCCACAGAGACAAGTTGGATGCTTACTTGTGAGAAATGCATTGGTAGGAAAGTAATTTATCTCTCATGTGTCTTACCATAGCATAGAGGCTCTCTTACAGTTCTCGCTTTTTGAAATAAAGCTCATGAAGGGGTTAAAAGTGCTCACTTATATGTTGAATGTGATGCTATTTGCATGCTTTTAAAAGGGATCCCTGGATGGTTTTTGTTGCATGTCGTGTCCGCACAATTGAACTAGTTCCAGACTGGTGTTTCTATCAGGTGATGTTAGTCTCTATGCAGTAGGTTTTGTTTGGAACTTGGTATCACTAACTTGTGCTAGATCAATGCAAATGATTTGTCACAGCTTATGGAAATATATGAAGCAATACAATTCGATCTTCCCATAATCTGTAGAGGAAATTTGGAAACATCTGCTTACCTTGTTTGTGACATTGACTTCTCATAGCCAGGAGGCGCTTTAGAACAGTTATTTTTGGCATCATCTAACCTTGGGATAGTAAATTATGATTTTTCTTTATAAATCCTTTCTAATTTTGGCTGGAGAGGTAGCTGTGTGTATCTTACATGGCTGTTAGCCCCCCTGGATTGTTTTCAAAAAGCATGACATAATTGTACAGAAAAGACCCTTGACAAAATTACAACAATTTGTTCCTTCCTATTCTCTCCCCATCACGTAAATATATTGATATTTTGAGATCCAGAATGCTGGAAAAGTGAATTTTTCATGGTCCTAATATAGACTATGTCACTGTAATTCTTGTAAAGTTGGAGCTATTATGGTCTTATCTTCTCTTTTTGAGTGCAAAATGGTCTTTTAGTTAGTGATTGATTCATGGATTACTTCTCTCATGTTTTCAGATCTTGCTCAATCCTCTTTATCTACCTGGTTCTCGCATCGCATCCTCACATTTTGATACAAAAGTCCGAGCCCTTGCCAGAAAATATCTGTGAGCGAATGCTGATGGCAAACGCAGCTGACGCTGATACCATGTCAGACAGGATCTTTCTAGTGTTTTCTAGCTTCAATTTGGCTGACATTTCAGTTCTGAGTTAGGTTATAAAACCTTCTAGTGTGTTACAATGTGTTATGATGGTGATACGATGTATATCTTTTTTTTCTCGTACAGATCATTCATTGTTATTCAATATCTTATTGTGGTTCAGACTCCAGAGCTGGATGGATGTGCCTATCTACATCATTCTTCTCCAGATATGATCAATACAAATAGATGGATGTTCTTGTTAGTATCATTATCGACGCCTTTATTACACATATTATTGGGTGATGAAAGCTTGAGGTAAAAGTTTTTAGTTTGGTGTACTTGATCTTGAGTGACACAGAACCAAAATTGAAAATTCCAAAAGTCAAATGTTAAGAGGTAAAAGTTGCTCGCGATTGTTGAAGTGAGCATCACTAGTTGTAACCAATATTCACACAGGCTGAACTAGAACCCTAGCTTGTGCTCAATGATTATTATAACGCCAAGCTAAGGTCTTTTGGAGTTCGATTGTTATCACCTCTTCTCACTTTTGCTTTCTTTGTATGACTGTATCTGTTCGCAGAAACCATTTATGAGAGACATGCAGAGATATGGAAACGTGTAATTGTGTAAATATGTGTTGGCCTTGACAAGCAAAAGAGATTTGTAGGTCAGAAAATCAAGCACTATAAGGATTATATATATATATATATAACTATGCCTACTAGACCCTTAAACTTAGCTATAATACTAAGTCATACCCTTTGTTATTAATACTTTACCATTATAAGTTTCATCACTTTTGTTTCATGTCCTCTTTTCAATTTTTTGTAAGATATATTTTTAATTTTTAAATATGACTTATAAATCCATTTAGGAAATAATTTAAAACAAAATTAATATTAACAAAACTTTATTAACAAAATTTATAGCTTAGAAAACTAAGTAAATTTAAAGGTGCCATTGAAAATTTGAAATAATTAAGAGAACTTAGAAAATTAAAAAAAAAAAAAAAAAAAAAACTGAATGGTACAACTCGTATGACTATACAATATGGCAAAATATGTAGTAATAAAATGATGCTCCATTAATTTGAGTTGTTTATGGCAGTGATAAATATGGCAAAGCTCATATTATTTAATAGCTATTATCGTTCACTTTTTCGCAATTTCACATAAAAGTGCNAAATTAAAAAAATAAAAAAAAAAAAAAAAAAAAAACTGAATGGTACAACTCGTATGACTATACAATATGGCAAAATATGTAGTAATAAAATGATGCTCCATTAATTTGAGTTGTTTATGGCAGTGATAAATATGGCAAAGCTCATATTATTTAATAGCTATTATCGTTCACTTTTTCGCAATTTCACATAAAAGTGCCACGAGTCAGACTGCTTGATTGCTAACATGGTAACATATACTCCGCACCCTCCTAAGTGTAGTCGCAACCATATACATGTAACATGTTTATGCTATAAGACTATGTATGTAAACTACAAATCTATACACCCAAGTATGTAACCCAACCATGCTTTATTTATTAAGGAATTTGTCAAGTAAATTGGCCAGGAGATTCTTTATTGCGGTCAATGGCTTTGGTGATGTCAGTCTTGTTATGAACCCTCCCAGCAAAATCAGAGTGCAGTTGGAACTGGATCTTGCAAGCCGCAAACCATGTTTGCTGGCACTGCTACATCTATTATCTTTGGATATGCAAGCTTCAAGTCTGTTATAGCAAGTTTGGATGATCATTGATCATTATGTATAATATCAACAATTATAAAGGAATATACATTAAATAGATGTACTGTTATGAAAAGTGTACTTACTTTCCATTATGCTTTTAAATGTTTCCTGCCAAAAGATAGAGAAAAAAATAAGGTTTCAGAAACAATTTTATCTGGTACTCTGACAGTACAGGAGAGAAACAAGAATTGATGCAAGTTATTAATTTTTATTTTTCCAAATACACAGCATTTCAAGAAATAAGAATTATTTTCACATGCACACAGGCATAATATTGAGGACAAAGCAACGGAGAAGGTTTAGCTATATAAATCACCTCATCTTTTGTCAAGCGAGGATTGTACAGCTTCTCCTCTCTCACAGTGCTTACCTGAAAGTTTAATCAGCTAAGTAGCAGTTTGAAACACTGGGAAAGCATGTACGGTTCAAAAAAAAACTTTCACAAAATGAAACATAACAGCTCATCGATGCCTCTTACCATGAAACCCTTGTAATCATGAGCAGGATAGACCAATGTCTCGTCTGGCAAGGAAAATATCTGTATGATATACCAAATAAGTAATCATAGCAAAGACAAGTCCAATTATGGTGGCAAATATCTCTTCCTTTCATTGCCTGTTACAGTAATTAGGTGACATTTGAAGTTCTTACTTGTGAATGGACCGACTTGTAGAGTTCAGCTGAGCTTCCACCCTGTAACACAAATTTGGTATACGATGAGTAAGTATTGCTTGACCTTCAACCCATTCAATAATACTTAAGGAAAAAATATATACAAGCAAGATATTCGCTTGAAACAAACTGAAAATGGTCAACTGTAAAAAGGTACTTGAAAATCTGTCCGTCCACATCCACGTATCAGTAGAGCATCCCCAGTGAATGCCATCCTTGGCTCCAGTTGATCAGGACCATCTCCTGTAACATAAGTAACACAACCTAATGTATGACCTGGAGTGGGACGGACCTGAAACAAATGTAAAACATCCATGCGCATAAGCTGAACATCACAATATATACACCTTTAGAAATGTCAAAATAAAAAGAATCTAAATATACTATCTTTCATTTTAATCTTTATGACCCTAGACTTGACAAAAGCGCATTAAAGAATGGAGACACATAGGTAGCTTCAGAGTATGAAGTAAGATGCTAAGTTCAAAGTTATTAGCAAAAAGGAAATGATTTTCCCATGTTCATTTCCCTTCTTGTGCACCCATATCAATCGAAGATTGGCGATCTGGTGAGATTGAGTAATTTAAGCCCGAATCATGTATATTATTTTATTTTATTTTATTTGTCACCATTGCTTATTTTGTTGCTGATATGCTGCAATGGGTTACAAGGGAGGTAAAAGGTACAGACAGTTGGCGCCAAAATAGACGGAAAACTAAGTCATCATCGAGTTGTCGAGTTTTAGTAAAGAAAAGACAGTAAAGAATCAAAATTCTATCAGACAGATATCTACATGCCTTGATCAATACTCCTATAAAAAGGCTGTAGTCAGAATTTAGTGGCACATTTTCATCTAAACCAAAATATACCAGACAGAAACTTCCAAAGTTACTAAATGCGAATTAAACTATTTGTATGAGAATAGCTTGCAACCGTTAACACTCGTTTCCTGTAGTTGGTGATGATTGTAACATTGACCTCAGGACCAACAGATATGTTGCAGCCTGAGTAAACTCAGTAAAGTTTACCTAACCCAGTCTATGACGCATTCCCTACACAAGTAAATGAATCAAAATTTACTTGCTGAAACTTGCATAAGTTCTGCATCCTCTTGAGCATATAAATAGAACTGCAACTCCAAATCTATTCCATTCTCTCAAATTGTCATCTTTCAGACATAAGGAACAACTTATTACCCGACTTGGTAAGCAATTGACTAGTTCAGGAGAAGAATTCAGCAAAAAGTCATGCTTTAGAAATTATTGTCAAGAAAGACTAATTAAAAAATAAGACCATTTCCAATAGTGAGACCCAATTTTGAAAAAAAGATGAGCTGCTTTTCCCACCCAATGTTGATAGTTACACACTCCTAAATTTAGCAAGTCAAGTGATATATAATTTCCCAATGAATTTCATTTTTGGAGATGGACTAACAAACTAGCTAAAGGTGTCTTCATTTTCTCATAGAATAGCTTCATATATTATAGGTAGGAAGATAGAAGATGGGTAAAATACATGATTTTAAAAAGGTTATTCTATGGAGGAAGATCTATGACAAAATTAAACAGTATGCTGAGCTTTACTGATCATTCCCTTTATATGAGGTGAAAAGTACCTCTTGTGCACTGTGACAGTTAGCAACATATTTAACATTTTCTAGGACAGCTGAATGTGCAACCCTATTTATATTACTTTTTATTCAATGCAAACTGATTGTGTGTTGTCATCACACTGTCTTGGTCCATGGCAAAGGAGGAACATTAGAAAAATTGGAGCATGGATAATAACATTGCATTTAGCATGGTATATGCATGCTTACCTCAAGAAAAAGATCACCAACAAATATTTTGTCACCAGATTCCACCAGAAGATCAGCATTAGCATTACTTGCTTTGGAAATGACAGATTGAACCCCAGGAACCTTACTCTGCAAAAGAAATAGAAATGCTATCAATAGTAGGTCTTCAAAGCAGGACTTCAAAGTGTTATAGAATCAGTTACAAAGCCTACAATACTGGCTGCAGAGCCAGATATTCGGACTGTTTCCTAACATTAGAAGTACACAACATAAGTGCAATATACCAACATAGGATACTGTATATACAAAGCTTATACTTGTTTCAACCTTTTAATTCATGTTATTCTCACCCATTTTTTCATCTAAATTTCTACTCGTCTAGTAATTTCAGCTCTTCTAAAGGTTTTTTAAACATAGCAAGAAGCTCAAAAATCTAACCTAATTATCAATCGCTGCATCAGTCTGATTTTTTTGAGCATGCAAATTAGCTCTGAAGAAATAAATTTGCACTAAAGGGTTTACTATGATCAAAGGTATCCATATTTGACAGCGAAGAATCAGACTTCAAATTGAGCCAAATGTAATAAACACCCTGTAGCATGTGATATTAGAAGGAAAGTGCAGGAAGAACATATACCTTGAGCAATCCCGTTCCAGTGACATGATCGGCATGTACATGGGTGTTCATAGCATATACAAGTTTTAGTCCAAGTTCATGAATAAGAGAAACATCCCTGTCCACAGTCTTGTCAACTGGATCAATTAACTGCATAAAAACAGCTTTGTATCAGCAAAACATCAAAAGACTTTATGATAAGTGGTGACTGGTAAAAACTTAAGTACTTGAAGATCAATAAAACATTTTGAGAGGTCTGAAGTTTCTAAGGAAAAATCAGAAAGATGAACATAGTATGATTTATGAGATGGATAGAATAGGAACCATTAAAGTTCTCTACCTCGAAATAACAAACCATGTGAACCTAAAGTCAGTCCAAGGTGAAGAAAAAAAAGTTTCGGTAAGTCTCCACTATGAAAACGCTACTTAGAGAGATCTTTAAGGAAAATGATGAAGATTAATGGCAGAAGACAGTTCAATATCTGTGTGACTGTGAAACATCAAAGTAAGGATTTACAAGCTTTTGAGAGGTTTGTTTTCTCCAAAATATACAATTTTAAAAAGAATAAATAAGCTCTATTTTTCAACATGCTTCGTTTTAGTATGCGGGAAAGAATTAGTGAGCAGGGTAACATAATCACTCTTAAACTAAGGAGTCATGCTTGTGGATTACCTACAAGGCAAACACACTACAATGTTAACTGCCATAAGCTACACTAGTTCTCTACAATTGTTTTTGAAAACTAAAGTCATGTAAGATATACAAGATTATTCAGATTGCAAAAGAAACCTATATACCTACAATTTGTTTCACATAAAACAGGTGCAACAAAGGGTGGAAAGGGTAGAGCAAATTACGATTTGTAACGTAACACGTGATGTGCGAGGAATTACTCATGGAGAGTGAAAGGGAGCATCTACTATAGAGACAGAGGAGAAGTGAAGAAGATAAACTCATTCAAAAAAAAAGGTGATTCCTCATTTTGTCACCGCAGAAAACTCAGCCCCTCAAATAATCAGGTAATACCAGTATACCACTCCCTTGAGAGAAACTCCATACTAACAATAGATTTATAGAATGCTATTCTCCTAGATCTTTTTTCTTCGTCTTTTTCTTCTTCAACCTCAATATTCTCCCCTCTAGTCTATCACAAAGAGGGTTGAAGTATACAAACAGTGAAGTTATCTATTATAATCAATGCAAAAGTATTGAGCACTTTCTCTATTTATGCAAAAGTCTATATCTATTATAATCAATGCAAATTGCGAATCAAGCAAAAAGTATCTCACTACCCTAATATAATACTACATGATCATATATACTCTTAATCTGACTCAAAGTTCCAATATGGGACTCTAGAAAATTACATTTTTCTCAAGAATCATTAAGTGTACACATGTTAACAATTTAAAAGCCTATTAAGTGACATACTACAACTCAAAAAGTGCTTATCGCAACGTACTAATTTAATATACTGGATTAAAAAAAACAGAAGCCTATGACTCTAATTCAACCTGTTGTGATTAGTATCGTTTTCCATTGACTTTTAAAATCAGCAATACACTACCTATCTTTTTATTTGCAACAATTTGAAATACTTCCTCCGTAATTGATTACTTGCAACGAAGGGGTATTATTTGTGAGATATAAAAATTTCATTTGTTGCAAGTAATCGATTACGGAGGTTGTAAGGTGTGAGTGTAAAATGTCTAATCGGTGCAAATAAAAAGACACGAAGGTTTAACATCTTGTTAAATTTAATCATTACTTCATCAAGCAAATTTACCAAAGGTTTTTCATGCATTATTAAAGCAAAAACACTACAACAAATGAAACCTTCTTTTCATGAATAAATACTGCAATTTCAATCCCAAACACTGCGTTATTAAATATCAAATCGCTAACAACAATATAATAAGAACAAGCTAACATCATCTTTAATACAGATGTATCTCTATCTTTAAGCATTATTTAACAAAACATCATCCAATTAAAATAAGAACCAAAAGTTTCAAAATTTTCATAATAATGTCACCTAATTTATAATCAATTTAGCACACCACTTGCATCCTATATACATACAACAAATCCCATTAAATAATACCCAAAATATATAAATAAATAAAATAAAAACAATTGCAAACCAATTAAGAATGATATCCCAAAAGCAACAAAATCCCATGATTCAACAACCCAAAAAAAATTTCACAAATATACAAATTAACAACATAATTCAAAAAATTTAAAGTGCAAAAAAAGAAAAGAAATCAAACCAAAGCAGGTTTTTGTGGGTGAGAAAGGTCAGCAAGAAGGTAAGTGTAAGTTGAAGAATCTTTCTCAAAAAGCTGGCGAAACAAATACTTTGAATTATAGGATGGGGTTGCATGAAAACCCATTTGAAAGCTGATATTTTTAATGGGATTTTTGTGTATTGTGATTGAAGAATGAAAAATTTTGGGTGGAAAATTGCAGAATTTTTTGGGAGTTAAAAGGGAAGTTGTAAGTTGATGAAACTTGAACATTTTAACAATGTTTTTATAGGTTTGATTTTAGTTTAAATTATGGAGTAAAGTCAACTGATGGTTGAAGAAANGGAATTACTCATGGAGAGTGAAAGGGAGCATCTACTATAGAGACAGAGGAGAAGTGAAGAAGATAAACTCATTCAAAAAAAAAGGTGATTCCTCATTTTGTCACCGCAGAAAACTCAGCCCCTCAAATAATCAGGTAATACCAGTATACCACTCCCTTGAGAGAAACTCCATACTAACAATAGATTTATAGAATGCTATTCTCCTAGATCTTTTTTCTTCGTCTTTTTCTTCTTCAACCTCAATATTCTCCCCTCTAGTCTATCACAAAGAGGGTTGAAGTATACAAACAGTGAAGTTATCTATTATAATCAATGCAAAAGTATTGAGCACTTTCTCTATTTATGCAAAAGTCTATATCTATTATAATCAATGCAAATTGCGAATCAAGCAAAAAGTATCTCACTACCCTAATATAATACTACATGATCATATATACTCTTAATCTGACTCAAAGTTCCAATATGGGACTCTAGAAAATTACATTTTTCTCAAGAATCATTAAGTGTACACATGTTAACAATTTAAAAGCCTATTAAGTGACATACTACAACTCAAAAAGTGCTTATCGCAACGTACTAATTTAATATACTGGATTAAAAAAAACAGAAGCCTATGACTCTAATTCAACCTGTTGTGATTAGTATCGTTTTCCATTGACTTTTAAAATCAGCAATACACTACCTATCTTTTTATTTGCAACAATTTGAAATACTTCCTCCGTAATTGATTACTTGCAACGAAGGGGTATTATTTGTGAGATATAAAAATTTCATTTGTTGCAAGTAATCGATTACGGAGGTTGTAAGGTGTGAGTGTAAAATGTCTAATCGGTGCAAATAAAAAGACACGAAGGTTTAACATCTTGTTAAATTTAATCATTACTTCATCAAGCAAATTTACCAAAGGTTTTTCATGCATTATTAAAGCAAAAACACTACAACAAATGAAACCTTCTTTTCATGAATAAATACTGCAATTTCAATCCCAAACACTGCGTTATTAAATATCAAATCGCTAACAACAATATAATAAGAACAAGCTAACATCATCTTTAATACAGATGTATCTCTATCTTTAAGCATTATTTAACAAAACATCATCCAATTAAAATAAGAACCAAAAGTTTCAAAATTTTCATAATAATGTCACCTAATTTATAATCAATTTAGCACACCACTTGCATCCTATATACATACAACAAATCCCATTAAATAATACCCAAAATATATAAATAAATAAAATAAAAACAATTGCAAACCAATTAAGAATGATATCCCAAAAGCAACAAAATCCCATGATTCAACAACCCAAAAAAAATTTCACAAATATACAAATTAACAACATAATTCAAAAAATTTAAAGTGCAAAAAAAGAAAAGAAATCAAACCAAAGCAGGTTTTTGTGGGTGAGAAAGGTCAGCAAGAAGGTAAGTGTAAGTTGAAGAATCTTTCTCAAAAAGCTGGCGAAACAAATACTTTGAATTATAGGATGGGGTTGCATGAAAACCCATTTGAAAGCTGATATTTTTAATGGGATTTTTGTGTATTGTGATTGAAGAATGAAAAATTTTGGGTGGAAAATTGCAGAATTTTTTGGGAGTTAAAAGGGAAGTTGTAAGTTGATGAAACTTGAACATTTTAACAATGTTTTTATAGGTTTGATTTTAGTTTAAATTATGGAGTAAAGTCAACTGATGGTTGAAGAAATTATCAGTAATCACAGCTAATTAGTAATCGTAAAATTTGGAGTTTTTTTTTTTTTTTTTTTTTGATAATTTGGAGTTTGGATGAGTTGCTGGTGTTGTTTGGGAAAGTTGTATATGATCATCGAGATTGGTTTATTTTGTCAAGTATGTAATTTTACTCAACTTTGTGCTTTGTCATGAGCCCATGTCTGATGTCATGTGACATACTAGTGTAATTCACGTGGATTGTTACTTAGCAAGATTGGACAAGAATGTCATTTTTTTATTAGTTCAAATATTTGTCTTATAGAACACTTACTGAATTCCATAAAACATTATTTCAAATATTTTTATGATGATATTTATAATTTATCCAAACAATATACATTCGATATGTTTTATTTTTAAAAAGATCAAGTTCTATAAATACTATTCAATGTTTTATTTCAAATGAAATTTATCAAAGTATTTTGTGGTTTTTTAAAATAAAGTTATGGTATGTAATGTTTTATTTAAAAAATACTTTGTTCAATAGCAAACATAACATTGTATAATCAATGACAAATTTATTGTTTAATTACAACTTAAATTTCTTTGTCTAAATTTGTTGTTTTATAAATAAGTTTTATTCAATATTGATAATTTGTTCATCGAATGTTTTATTATATTTGAATGCATGTTTTTTTATTTACCATGTTTTATAATTTTATTGAAATGTTTTATCAGTTTTAATTTTTCAATTTTGCATTAATAAATCACAACCTATATAAATTGATATCATTTGTTTCAAAACTTTCACTATTTCTTTTCTTTTGATTTCTTTTTCTCTCTAATTCTCTCTCTTTCTTTCTCTCTCTCTCTGGTTTTTTTTTTCACTTTTTTTTTCTTCTATAATAACTTTACAATAAGAATGGCTTCAAATATGGTTTTGGAGTTAGAAAAGGGAAGTCTTATTTCAGATCTGATAATTTAACAGTTAGACAAAGATTCTTTGTTTCATAGAGAATGATTGAAGAAAAGCAACAAGAATTTATCAACTAAGGTATGTTTTACAGATTATATCTATCGTTCAATTTAGTAATGTTTAATAAATTAATATGAAACAATGTTCTATAAAATACTGCTATAGTTGAATTTACTTTTTATGTTGAATTTAATACTACTATAGTTGTTTTTTAAAAAGAATTATATGATTTTATAATTATCAAGTAATAATATAAATTTGTTCATGAACTTATGTTTTATAATAGTCACTAGCTTTTTGTGTTATATATATAAATTTAACTTAAATGTTTTTTTAACAAATTAGCTATATGTTTTATAAATATGAAATGATGTTTTATGAAAATTTTATTCAGTTAGATTGAACTTATGCTCTATTATTCTCAATATTTTTGATTTGTTATGTTTTGTGTTTCTTATCGATTGTTTTATTATAAATTGAAGATATTTTACTCAAACTATACAAGTTTAACATAGTAAATTTGTTTTTTAGAAATCAAATTAAATATATGTTTTATAAATACAAAAAGATGTTTTATAAATGTAAGAAGGTGTTTTATAAATTTTTTGTTATGTTAGGTTTAGCTTATGAATGCTCTATTGTACTCAATATTTTTGTTCTATTAGGTTTTTAAACTTTTATCCGTTGTTTTAATTTTAACCGAAGACGTCAATTAAATCAATTGTTTAATCGATAATGACAAGTGTTCAATAAGTTCAAAAGGTTGTATTGTTTTATAATACGGTTGTTTTATAGATTTTGTAATATTTTGTTTTCTATTTTTTTGTTTTACAGGATTACAATAAGCTAGATTATAAAAGTGATTGTCAAGCTCATATTCAGTTTGATGTTGACTTAGTAAGTGGAAAGCTTATCGTAGTGAAACATGTAATGGTTCACAATCATCCAATGGTTCCTGTGGATAAAAGATATTTACTGAAATCTCAAAGAAAGGTTACTCATGAGCAACGCCAAAGAGTACTTTGGAGAAGATAAGTAATATCAAGAAAGAACGGATTAAAGCTTGGAAGAATAGAGCTGCAAAGAGTACTAGTAAAACTAAGACAAATGCACAAAAATCTGTACAGGTAATACTTTTAATGTTTTATAAAAACAAAATAATGTTTTAAATTTTCTATTGTTTGTTTTAATAACAATTATATTTTTATAATATACAATTTGATGTTTTAAAAGCATGTTTGATTTATTATATTATATGTTCTAAAATGTACGGTTGATGTTTTACAGTTTCATATAAAATACAACATAAATCTTATATTATTTAATGGTTTATTATCCCAAATTATAGATTGTGTTTTTTTATATACATGTATTGTTATATTACATAACATGAATGTTTTATAATATGATATGATGTTTTATAATTTTTTTGTTATGTTAGCTTTAGCTTACTGTCACGGACCGACTATTTATCCCACCCATAGTCCTTATGCATAGGCATAAAGATCCCCAAGGGGAGCTGCTCGTGGGCTGTCAAGCAGCACCCTCACCCTTGTAGTAGGCAGTCTACAGAAAATGATAGTGCTGTAGGGTAACACTGGAGTTGTAGATCAGCAGTACTTATGGGGACGGCAGTGCTATAGTTTTGTAACGAGGTTCATACAAGGTGAAAAGGTTGTCTACTACGCTTGGTAGAGTATGAAAGGCTCTAGAACCTCATTGTAAGGTCTAGAGTAGTTCAACACATTCCGGAAGGGTCCGGAACATTGTACGGTATTCTGGGGAATTCTCACATGTCCTAGATACACTAGGAATGTAGGATGTCCTTGATACACTAGGAATGTAGGATGTCCTAGATTCAGTAGGAAAGTAGGATGTCCTAGGTACAGTAGGGAAGTAGGAAGTCCTAAATGCAGTAGGAAATGTTAGAATATCCTAATTATAGTAGGAAGGATGATGTATATAAATACCTGAGTCATTCAATTGTATATGGAGATATAGAGGAACTTGGAGAGCACAGTATTCACCTTTGTAAACAAGTGTAGCATTTGTTAGAGAGCATTAATAAAGTTTAATTCCCTCTACCACTTGAGTGTTTTATTGTGTTACTTCAAACAACCATCTTCCACATAACTTAGTGAGGTTGAGTGTGTGGGGATAATTTGGGCACAAGGAGTGCGCTACTTGGGGTAAGTGCTAAGGGCTAACGGGATCTGTCCAACGCACTAACCATTCGTCTGGGACGAATACTTGGGAGTTAGACACAAGGGACGTGTCTTGCTAAGTGAGATAATCAACTCATGTTCTTTTATCCTAGGTTAATGTTTTGTAGCAGTTAATGTTCTACAAATTATACTTATCGTTTTGTTTTCTATATTGTTCTGTATAAAAACATTATTGTTTTGTAATATCATCAATGTTATATAAAAAATACTTGATGTTTTATTCTGGCAACAACAAGTGTATATCTCTTGATATACACCTGGGAGCACAGTCCCCGGATCTTAATACTTCTTTCAATTCCCATAAGGTATCGAGTGTTAATAGCCATCTAAATTTTGTAAATTTTTACTAATCCACAATTTAATTTTAAAAATGTTTACGTAATAGCAAATATGATAAAGTGAATGTGTCAAGTAACATTATAGAACATATGGTACATAATGTATCATGTTACTTATCTTTCAATTAAATTATTTTTAAATCCAGATATTTAATAGCATGAAGTAATGTACTCATTTTCATTTCTTTGTCATACAAAACATATATAAAATCAAAGTAGTTTTTAGGACCCATATTCCATATTCGCCCAGGGCCCCTAAAATCTCAAGGACGGTACTGTGCGTAATTGTTGACCCAATTGTCGCCCCTATAACTAATCGACCACTTACCACCAGTCAACCATCATCGCTCCTACTATCACTCACCACTTCCACCACCACTCGCCACTCACCACCACATGGTTTTAATTTATTTTTTAGTGGTGCTGATTTAATTATTGAACCACCACCACCTACACCACTAGTTGACCACTGCCCACCCACTCACCGTAGCACAACTCACCACCGCCACTAGTTTGTTACTTATAATTAACACAAAATTTTAAAAAATAAAAAAAAGGCGAGACTTGCATCCTAGCCAAGCACAAGTCTCACCATTTTTTATTTGAGAGGGTGGTGGTGGTGCGGCGAGTGGTGACAGGGTGGTGATGAGGTGCGGTAGTGTTAGTAGGTTGGTTGGGTGGTGATGGGTGAGTGGTGAAGCCTCTAATTATTTGTTAGTGAGAGAAAGTGAAGTACAAAAATAGAAGTTCGACAACGAAATGTAGACGTCAATAATTTATTGCGGACTTCAAATTGCAACTTGGATTTCACGGATGGTCTACCGTTGGTGACTTGTTAGGAAGATTGACCAAAATTGAAGTTAAACTCCGATACCAATCACATTCCGGCAGCTTATGGATGGATTTTAGAAGATAATGGAGTTCTGGTCAAAGAAGGATATAGCATAGTTTATGCAACTTCACCACTGCATGCGAAGTGTCTAGCTCTTTTTCATGGAATCAAAGTCACGTTTATGCTTGGGCATTCTCATTCTCACATACTCCTTGCAACTGGTGAGATTGTTACATTTTTCATATCAAACTCCTACTTACTAGTAATATTTAGTTCTGGATATTCTCTCTATTCTTCATTATGTTAGAAATAGGGGATGAACAAGGGAACCAGATATACCACTCCAAGGCACGGAAACTACGTTTTCCTATTATTTAATTTCGCCCCTCTAAGGATCACCGGGTTTACACGAAACAACTAATGAGATATAATGGAGAAAACAATTTACTTTGATGATCTTCAAAGTAAACACTCATACTCTATTTCTGCAGAAAACAAAGAACGAGAAAGCAAGCTTATATAGGGTAACATTACCAAGTAACTTCTCCAACATATGAATAACCAAGTTAATATCCTTGGTAACCTAAGGAAGTTTTCATTCTCATATTCATTAGAATATAAAAAACATACACATCACTTAATTTGGATTGAAAACAACCCAAAAGAAGTAGTATTGTAAAACGTAATATCACTTCCTTCATCAAACTTCATATGTACAAAACCCATTTATCATAAATGTTCCAACAATCCTCCTCCCATTTATGTATAAATGTTGAAAGGTTTTAACATGCTAATGATCATAAACAAACATGCTCGTGCATAATGGAAATGTCTTAAAGATTGAATATATATCCACTTAGTATATGTATACTATACAGCAATTCCAATTGTAATGATAGTCCAAGCTTTGAATCATACAATCACTACGAATTATTGAAGATACAATACACACTTTCACAACAAGGTTCTTAAACCCTCTACACCTTCGAAGCCATGATGTCCATATCCATTCATGAGCGTTCCAAGCAAGGCCTAGTACTGGTGAAGCAGCCAAACTTCTAGCTCATATAGGTAAATCTTTCAAACATGCTCCTGCAATTGAGCACTTATCAAAGATTTATTAAGAAAATTAATTCAACCTCCTTTAACATTGCAGATAATAGCACTAACCTTGGGATGAAATAACAAGTGCTCCCAACCATCAAGAGAAATACTATCCTCATTGAATTTGAGATCTAATGTTGTATTATACGTCAAATCGAGTATTCTTTCACTTTAGGTTGTTCAATAGGCTTTAGACCCATCCCTTTATTCATTTTGCTCAACAATTCTCTTGGCAACGGCTTTGTAAATGAATCCGCCAAGTTCAAATTCGACCGAACAAAATTAACCGTTATGCAACCATGCATAATCATCTCACGAACATAGCTATGTCTAACTCCAATGTGCCTTGATTTTCCATTGTAGACTTCACTCTATGATTTCGCAATTGTTGATGCATTATCACAATGTATAGCAAGAGGTGACATAGGTTTCACCCATAAGTCAACCTCACTCAACACATTCCTTAGCCATTCTGCTTCTTTGCAACATGAAGCCAATGCTATGAATTCCGATGCCATAGTGGAATTAGTGATACATGTTTGCTTCTTAGATGCCCATGAGATGACACCTCCTCCAAGAAGAAACACCCATCCACTAGTAGACGAATAGTCTTCCTTATTACCATTCCAACTAGCATCAGAATATCCCTCTAAAATAGAAGGATCACCGATATATGTCAAACCAAAATCCATGGTTTTGTTCAGATACCTTAGCACTCTCCTTAATGCTTGCCAATGCATCATACTAGGATTACTAGTAAATCTGCTTAGCTTTCCAATAGCAAAAGCTATATCTGGACGAGTGCATGTCATAGCATACATCAAACTCCCAACCATATTCACATACTCCAATTGAGATATTGGCGTACTACTACTCGAAACTAATTTAATATTAGGGTCCATCGGAGTAGCAAAATGAGTTGAGGTCGTTGATTCATTAAACCTCTTAATCACTTTCTCAATGTAATGAGTTTGTGATAAAGAAATAGTCCTTTTACCTCTCACTATTCTTATTCCAAGAATAACATCCGCTTGACCCAAATCTTTCATTGAGAAGCTACTTGAGAGAAAAACTTTGGTCTTTTCCACTTGCTCTAAATCAGTTCCAAAGATAATCATATCATCAACATATAAGCAAATTATAACACCTTTACGGTTTTCATCAAATTTACTATATACACACTTATCAGACTGATTTATTTTGAAATCATTAGCCAAGACAACTTCATCAAATTTTTGATGCCATTGCTTAGGTGCTTGCTTTAGCACATACAAAGATCTAACTAACTTGCAAACCTTAGTCTCTTGTCCTTTGACTTTGAAACCTTCAGGTTGATTCATGTACACTTCCTCCTCCAATTCACCATTAAGGAAGGCAGTTTTGACATCCATTTGGTGAATTTCAAGACCATGAATCGCTGATAAAGCAACTAATAGTCTAATGGTAGTTATCCTTGCTACCGGAGCATAAGTGTCAAAGTAATCGATACCATACTTTTGCCTAAAACCTTGAACCACTAAATGGGTCTTGTGTTTTATGATGGTACCATCGATTCTTCTTTTCGTAACGAAAATCCATTTACAACCAAGTGGTTTGCAACCGGGGGGTAAGTCTGACAAAATCCAAGTATTATTTCCCATTATTGAATCCATTTCATCATTTACAGCCTCTTTCTAGAAAGCGGCATCATGAGACTTCATAGCCTCATCAAAGGTTTTCGGATCCTCCTCCATATAGTAACAATATGAAGTTTCAGTCTCTATAGACTCCCGTGACCCTTCAACTAAGTATAGTTGAAAATCTGGTCCAAAAGATTTCTCTTTTCTAATTCTTTTACTTTTCCTAATTTTCAGTGTTGTAGTTTCATGATCCTTTTTAATATCATCTACAAAATCGAAACCAGTACTATGTATCATGTCCTTTGGCCTCGGAATTGATGAGAAACGAACTTCATCATATATTGCATCCCTTGACTCAATCACTGTATGAATAGAGACAAAGTCATTGGGTTCAATGACATAAAACCTATAGGCTTTGCTATGTTCAGCATGGCCTATAAAGATGCAATCAATTCCTTTTTCACCCTACGTTTTACGTTTAGGTTCTGTCAATTTGACAATCGCTCTACATCCCCATACCTTTAGGTAAATGAGATTAGGCTTCCTTTTGTACCAAAGTTCATAAGGGGTAGTCTTATTCCGTTTATTCGGAACTCGATTTAAGACATAACAAGCTATAAGCATAGCTTCACCCCAAAAACCGTCACTAAGACCCGAATTAGAAAGCATGGAATTAACCATTTCTTTTAAAGTCCAATTTTTCCTTTCCGCAATACCATTACTTTGAGGTGAGTATGGAGCGGTAGTTTCATGAATTACACCAATGGAATTAAAATAACTAGGATCATAATACTCACCACCCCTATCCGTCCGAAGTCTCTTAATTTTTCCATTAAGTTGTAATTCTACTTCGGTTTTATAGATTTTAAACCTATCAAGGGCTTTATCTTTAGTCGATAACAAATGCAAGTAACAAAACCTTGAAAAATCATTAATAAATGTTACTACATATTTCTTATTACCTAAAGACGGAGTGCTACGAAAATCACATAAATCACTATGCACCAATTTAAGCAAAATTGTTTGTCTTGTCACATTAGGATAAGGATTCTTTGTGATTTTATTTAACATGCAAGGTTTACACTTATCTATATTTAAATCAAAAGGTGGAGTTAATCCCAATTTAGACATGTCATACAAACAACGATAATTCACATGATATAAACGATTGTGCCATAGAGAAGAAACATCAAGCATATAAATAGAATCAACAACTTTATTATCAATGTTTAACTTAAACATACCATTGCAATAATAACCTTGTCCTACATACACACCACACTTAGAAAGGACAAATTTATCCGACTCAAATACCATCCTAAAACCAAACTTATTCAAGAGACCCCCGGACACTAGATTTTTCCTAACTTGAGGAACAAATTCAACATCTCTAAGAGTTAGAGACTTCCCCGAAGTTAACAATAACTCTACTTGGCCTATTCCTTTTGCCTTGACCGTAGAATCATTCCCCATGTACAAGATTGGCCCATCTTCCAATTCTTGAAAAGATTTGAAAAAATGCCTATCTTTGCATACATGTCTAGAGGCTCCTGAATCAATCCACCAAGAATCATCATCCTGCACAACATTTATCACAGAAATCATAGACACAAAATTCATTTCTTCATTTGTAACTACATGTGCAACATTACCTTGGTTTTGACCAACATTTTGTTGACCTTTCTTTGCTTCCTTCTTCTTCCAAGAAGGGCAATCCCTCTTCATGTGAGGACCGCTGCATACCTAACAATCCATGGTCATGTCTTCCTTCTCATGTTTCAAAGTATTTTTAGTATCTTTCCAAGCAGGTGGTAATTATCAATGATAGATGCAACCGCGATGGCCTCATCCATCATCATACCATGAGATTTAATTTGGTTCAAAATATGGTGAATTTCATGAAATTGCTCCATTATAGGCCTATCATTAGTCATTTTAAATGGATTAAAATTACTAACAAGAAATTTCTTACTAGAAGCATCTTCCGCAATATACTTGGCCTCAAGAGAATCCCAAAGTTCCTTTGCACTCTCAATATTTTGGTAAAGATCAAACAAAGTGTCAGAAAGAGCATTGAGAATGTGACCACGACAAATGTAATCATCATTCTCCCACTTTGTCCTTCTCCTTGTAATTTCCAAGGGCTCTTCTTCTCCATCTTGTGGCATCGGTGTTGTGAGAACATACACAACATTCAAAGTTGTCAACAAAAAATGCATTTTCTTTGGCCATCTTCGATAACCCACACGTTCAAATTTGTCCAATTTTTGGAAGTTTAAAGCCATGTCCTTGAGTGATGAAGTCATATCCAAAAATAAAGGAAAAATTAAACTAATAGATTGTTAGAAATAGGGGATGAACAAGGGAACCGGATATACCACTCCAAGGCACGGAAACTACGTTTTCCTATTAGTTTAATTTCGCCCCTCTAAGGATCACCGGGTTTACACGAAACAACTAATGAGATACAATGGAGAAACAATTTACTTTGATGATCTTCAAAGTAAATTTAGAAAGAAACTTGTGAACTTGTTTATGTAAACACTCATACTCTATTTCTACAGAAAACAAAGAATGGGAAAGCAAGCTTATATAGGGTAGCATTACCAAGTAACTTCTCCAACATATGAATAACCAAGTTAATATCCTTGGTAACCTAAGGAAGTTTTCTTTCTCATATTCATGAGAATATAAAAAACATACACACTTAATTTGGATTGAAAACAACCCAAAAGAAATAACATTGTAAAACGTAATATCACTTCATCAAACTTCATCTGTACAAAACCCATTTATCATAAATGTTCCAACACATTATTCATTCAATTTTGTTATAGCCGTTAAGATGAATAAAAGACAATGTTAGGAAAGCCCACCTATTAGCTATCAGTATGAGGAAGTGGGCGTAACTGTGTTCTTATTGTTGTACTTTTTCCCTTACAAAAACCTATAAAAAAACAAAAAACAAAAAAACAAAAACAAAAAAACTGAAAAAAAACCAAATAAATAAAATTAAAGTGGATTTATTGTATAAACTAATGTAGGTTTTTGTAAAACTATAATTTACAAAGAGGAGGGACTCTCCAACGAAGTCCTCATGCTCTGAACTTCGTGAGGGGTGTAGTTCAACACCACCCTTATGAGATGTGGTGAGGTGCATTTGAGCCTCTATTAATTTTGTTGTTTTTTTATATGTGTGCCGGCCTAAATCTACAGTTGTATTTTTTCCAATTTTATTGTCAATTAGCATTCTAGATTTATTCTTGTCGCCTTGTTCCTTGTCCTTTCTTTCCGGTGATTCTTTCGTTTCATCGACCAACACAATATCATCCACAAACAACATGCACCAAGGGATACCATCTTGAATTGAACTTGTCAGTTCGTCCATAACTATGGCAAAAAGAAAAGGGTTAAGCAAGTGTGGAGCCTTGATGTACATCAATAGTGATACGGAACTCTTCTGCTTTTCCAACACTAGTTCGTACACTCGTACTAACCCCCTCATACATATCTTTAATGATATCAATATATTTCTTTGAGAAACCTATCATTGTAAGAGCCTACCATAGTACTTCCCTCGGTACCTTATTATATACCTTCTCCAAGTCAATAAAATTCATATGTAGATTTTTCTTCTCATCCCTGTAGTGCTCCATAAGCTACCACATTAGATGGATTGCCTCCATAGTTGACTTTCCAGGCATAAATCCAAACTGATTCTCGAAATTTGCACAAATATTCTCAATCTCAACTCAATAACTCATTTCCAAAGTTTCATGGTATGGCTTATTAGCTTGATCCCTCTATAGTTAGCAAAATCTTGAGCATCACCTTTATTCTTATACACCGCGATTATGGTGATCTTCCTCCATGCCATTGACATCCTATTTTTTCCTCAGATCTTGTTGAAGAGAGCTGTCAGCCACTCAAATCCTTTATCTCCCAAACATCTCAAATATGATTCCTCTTCATAAAATCCTAATTTACCATGTCATGAGTAATTGCTAAAACCTCAATCTCTTGGTCTCGAACCTCATTAAATAAATTATCATAGTAGGACCTCCATCTAATTTTTATCTTATTATCATCATTCATCAACCAACACTCTTTGATCAACATCTTTACACAATTAATCGCCCCTATATCCTGAGTTCTTTGGTCTTTCATACGACCGATTCTATACATGTCTTTCTCCCCTTCTTTGGTATTCAACCTAACATAAAGGTATAGGTTTACCTTTGCCCGTGCATCTCTAACCGCCTTTTTAGCTTCTATTCTAACTTGTTTATACCTCTCAAAAATATCATCAATTCGAGTTTTTCCCGACCTTCTATAGCATTTGCTCCTTATAGCTTGTTTTACCCTCTTCATTCCACCAAGATGTGTCCTTACTTGGTGGCATGTTTGTTCCTTTGGATCCTTTAATAAGTGATGTTGCCACATCTTTTAAACATTATTCTGATTTTGTCCAAACAAAATCTACATTTGAATCAATACTCATCGAACAAATATCTGTACCAACCATTTTCTCCACAAATTCCTGTTTTTTCCATCCTTGAAGCTTCCACCACTTTATTCGAGGCTCCACAACTGGCCTCTTTCTATTTAAGCATTTCTTTCCTCAGAAATTTAGCATCACCAACCTATAAGATCACTTTACAATCAATAAACCTATTTCTCCAAGTGTTTCTCACTAAGAAGTCTATTTGACTTGCATGACCCCCACTCCTATAAGTCACTAGGTGGGATAGTCTTTTCTCGAACCAAGTGTTCATTATACCCAAGTCGTAAGCCAAAGAAAAGTCCAAAATATCTCTTCCCATCTCATTTTTCTCCCCAACACCAAACCCTCAATGCACACTTTCAGAGCCCTCCCTCTTGAGCCCCACATGTCCACTAAGATCACCACCAATGATAAACTTTTCTCTTGTAGGAGCTTGCCACAAAACCTTCTCAATATTTTCCCAAAACTCATCCTTGCTAAACATATTTATTAAAATAATAGAATTTTAATACATCAAATACAAAAGTGTTTTATGAAGCTTTTTTTTTTTTGTTGCATCTCAATACTTTTTAAATCATTTTACAAATATCATTAAGACTGCTGATAAGTATATTTTATAGTCATTAGTTGCCCTTGATTTATAATAATTATTGGCTCTAACAAGGATCTTCTGAGCCTAATTCTACTAATTTGGTTGCTTTAGTGCCTTGTGTTTCGGTTTGCTACATATTGCAGGAATTGGTGCGTTTGTATCAGTTTTTGAGTTATCTTCGGCATTTGACGAGTTAGTAGAAGACCTTGACTATTTTAAGAAGCCAAGAGAGAGTTACGACGTGATTGAAAGTTTAATTAAAGCAAATAAGTCGAGTTTTGAAGTAAACGAGCAAGTGAGAAGGCCCAGGGCCTAGGCGTCAGTGCGCCCGGGTAAGGCGCATTACGCCTGGTTCGAGCGCACTGTACCTGGGTGCCCGGGCGGATTGATTTTCGTGCGTTTTTTTTTTTTTGGATTTTCTAAATTGTTTTTGCTAATGTATTTATACGATTCCTATCTTGAGCCTATGTACGAAATTATTATTATTATTATTATTATTATTATTATTATTATTATTATTATTATTATTATTATTTTCAGGGCTTATTTTACATAGTTTTCTATTTCTAGAAAAATACTCTGGTATTCATTCATTCAATCAATATAACTCAGGTTTATTCAATTCTCTTCTTATTTTTAGTTTTATTTAGTTTTGTTATTTTATTTTGGTTTGTTTTTATTAGATTATTTTGTTTTAGAGTAGTTTTGTTATGCCCTAATTTCCATGATAGTTGATTTCATGAATTTAGTTTTAGTTTTAGCTTTAATTATAAATATCGTTTTGATTTCTGCAAATTACAACATGTGTGAGTAGTTTAATTTCTAGGGCTAGGGGATCCATGATCCATTTCAATGAGTTTGAATAATGATTAATTAATATAATTTATGTTGTTTCTGAATTCCTATTATCAGTTTATATTACTCTCAATTAAATACTAGTCAGGTTTGATTGTTAGTTTAATAATTGTCGAAATTGATGTCGAGATGTAAGATTACCACAATTAGATCACATGGGTAATAGGCAAAATGAGTCTAAGCGAGCAAGAACCGTTAGAGGAGTTTTGAAGGAGTCTAGATTCGAGAGAATCAGTGTGCCTTAGTTCAGAATGTCATAAATTTTTTTAGTTGATTGTTAATCATTTCGTTGTGGGTTATGGTTAACCAATGTCCTAGGCTTTAATAATAATATATTTCTGTGTTTATTCTTGTTTTTAGTGTAAATCAGTATTTTAGTTAATTTCACTCTCAAAGGCCCTTTACAACTAAATAACTTTTTATAATTAGTAGAAATTCGTTGCTTCCCTGTGGATTGATGAGGGACAGTCTTATACCTATCAAAAATAACCATAACTCTAACTAACGTAGACAGGGTAGTAGGGATCGAATCCACAGGGAAGCAGAGAAATTCTACTAACTCTAAAAAGCTATTCTACAGTAAGGGCCCTTTGAATTTGGTTTTGACTAATGAACTAATGACTACTAGAGAAGAACTTAAACACAAGAAAATAAATCAATAACAAACCTAGGACTTCGGTTCACCACAGATCAACCAATGAATTGAATAACGATTAATTAACAAATTGTTAACTTCCTGAACTAAGGCTCACTAATTCTCTCGAATCTAGTCTCCTTCAAAACTCCTCTAATGGCTCTCGCTCACTTAGACTCGTTTTGCCTATTATCCCTGTGATCTAATTGTGGTAATCTTACCTCTCGGCATCGATTTCGACAATATATAACTAACAATTAAACCTGGCCACAATTAATTGAAAGCAATAAAACCTGACAATAGGAATTCAGTAACATCAACAATTATACTAATTAATCATGAAACCAAACATTAGAAACGATCCATAGATCCCCTAGTCCTAGAAAGGAAACTACTCACACATGATTAAAACTAAGGAAAACAAATTAACATTAAGAATTAAAACTAGAGACATGTCTAAAGCAAATAAACTAATTAACATGAACAAAATAAACCAAAAACATAAACTAGGGCATAAACAAGATCTAGAAACAAACTACTACTAATAACTATAAATCATAAACATGAACAAACTAACGGAAACAATGAAAAGAATTAAAATGAAATTGAGATTGTATTGAATGAATGATTGAGTTTGAACAAAAGTAACTTCTAGAGAGAAAACTGAACGAAAACCTTGGAAAATAAATTGTAGTCTAATGTAATGTGTGTAGAAGGCCTAAAACAACAACTATTTATACAAAAAGCACAAAACCCAAGCTAAAAAGGAGAAAACGTGCCTTCCAGGCGGCCCAACCGATCGAGTGCACGAAGCGAGCAATTTTGACCTTGGAAGAAAACCGCTCGACTGCCCGGGAGAAAACCGCCCGATCAGGCGCGATCAGTGTTTTCGTCCCAAATCTTCTGAAAAATGCTAAGTAAATTCCGCCCGATCGCCCGGGCGAAATCCGCCCGACTTCCCGGGCAAAATGACTTCTTCGCCAAACTCGGGACAACTCGTCTTCTAGCTACTCCAAGCTTCATCATAGCTCCCTGAATACTTCAATACTAATCCATGGCTTCTCATATCTAGTTGTAACTCGTATAATTGCCTCGAAATCAATGTAAAACACCGAAATCCTGCAAAATATCACTAAAAAGCACAAACAATTCCATACAACCAAACATTAGCCAAAATAGCTCCGAAGAGCCAAGGTTAGAGTCAAAATAAACCAGAAAAGGGAGTAAAATAAAAGAATAAAATACACTTATCATGGATTCGTTCCCTGATTCCCTAGCTGCATTATCTGGAGTTGTAGGTTACTTTTGATTAGGTGTACGATGTCTTGTAACAATTGCAAGTTTAAAATTGCTTCATCTAAAATTTTGTTCAAATGAAATTGTGTTATTAATCAAATTAAAAACTAAATGTTAACATGCATATTATATAAATATTTTTAATTTGAATCCTACAACGCACGAGCACGAATCAATTGTAAATCCAAGCCTCTCCTTATTATGAGCCTTAATTCCCATGAATAATAATAAGAAGTTTATTTATGAACCTCAAAATATAAAAACAAACCCCATTAAAAAAACCTTTGGGGTCGTTTGGTTCGAAGGAATAAACAAAGAGAACGGAAATGAGTTGGGCCCATTCCCATTTATGCTGTTTGTTTGCACAATTTTACCATTCCCTTTACCCAAGTTTCTTTTTTACATTACTCATTCTCAGGGTCGGCCTTGGGGCAGGGCAAGCAGGGCCCACGTCCAGAGCCCAAAACTGAAAATTCCATGTAGCAGCTAAAAAAGGTTTATATATTTTTAGTGATGAATTTATGTTGTTTAGAACAACATGGCTTAGTTGAAAACATATTGATGGAATTTCCCCATATGTAAGGGAGGCTGGGGTTCAAATCCCATAACTAACAATTTTTTTCCCTAAATTATAATTCCATTCATTTAACTACTAGTAGTAATTCATTTTATCCATTTCCAAAGTTTCTTAATCCTCTTACTAGTCTTACCGATTTTTCTTCCACATGAATTCCTATCAATACAACTTATTAATAATAATTTCATCAATAAATATCCTTTTTTACATACTTTCGATGCATTTCAAAGTGTTTTTAAGCTATAATTTATCTATTTCTCTTTTTTCTTCATCCAAACTTTGCTTAGGCTCTATAATAAATATATTATTTACTTACATTGACTTGTTGTACAAAAAAAATTGTAATATGTATTTGTGTTTATAATATATTTTGTAGGCTGCTTCTATATGTGGAGTGTATGAGATATTTACATCTAATTTTTTCAACTAAAAGTTATTGATACTTGAAATAAAAAATATGTACGTAGTAGTATTTGTATTATCGTAAGAATTTTCTTTTAAGACACTTTATATACTAATATTTATTAGAATCTATTATATACTTTAAGTATTATGCAATATTAATGTATATATACTATAACTTATCTTTAAATGATATTATTTTTTACGGAGTAATAATCTAAGACATTTTTTAGCGTTAAATGAATTTCTCATTTTCCTATATGTCTTGGTGTAAAAAAAAAATAAAAAAATAAAAAAATAAAAAAAAGAAAAGAGGACACCCGACCATACTTATAACTAGTTTATAGGGCCCATATTCAACAATTCGCCCTAGGTCTCTATATTCTCAAGAACAGCCTTGCTCATTCTCTTCATTAGTGATACTCTCTTCCCCCCTCACTTTCCCATTCCCATTCCCTCTGCCCTCATTCATCCACTCTCTTCCTCTTTAAACCTTAACACCTGGAAAGAAAGAAAAAAAAAAAAACCACATCTCTTCATCACCAGCCATTGACGTCACCATCACCGCTGTCACCATTACCATGTTGTTGATGTCATCATCACCACCGTGCCTTTATCGTAGTCACCATTGCCCTTTCGTCAGAAAAAGCCTAAATTCCGTCGCAAATAAGGTTTCCGACGGAATTCCGTTGCAAATGTTCCATCGGAAAACTACTCGTCGCAAATTACAAAATTTCCGACGGAATTTCCGTTTGTAAAAATTGTGCGACGGAATATGTTGGAAAAAGTCAAACTTCTTTTGCGACGGAAAGTCCGTCGGAAAACAGCCACCTGATTATATAAAATAAATAAATAAGCAGCGGTGAGGCAGCATGTAATACCCCACATTTTCACGTATTTTAAGAAAGTAATTTTGTATTTTATTCGTATAATTTTAATATTTTTATTGAAAAATTATGTTCAATAGGAATATTAAATGAAAAGAAATTTATAATAATAAAATAAATACTAAATAAGTTTTAATTCAAAATAATTACTTGTCTTCATAAATAATATTTTATGTTTTTTTAAAATATTTCAAAAGGCTTCTAAAAATAGAGTTTTCAAGGGTTTCGTAATTTATTTTGGGGCAAGTGCCTAAAGGTAATTTCCACTTGTTACGATAAGTATGGACTTTTCCAAATCCTACTTTGGGGCCTATAAATACCCTTTAAAACCCAAATTTTCAGATTTTCATGCACGTAAGTTGTCATTAGGATTCCAAAAATTTAGAGAGAAAAAGAGAGAGAAAAAAAAGAGAAGTATTTTTCCGAAAAAAAAACATGCAGTCCTGATTTTCGGAAAAAAATAATTTTGTTCTTGGGCTCCTTGCCTCGCCGGACCCCACCCGCGCCCAGCCGGACCACCGCGCACCACCAGCCGGACCGCCGACAGCCACTCCTCCTCCCCTTTTGGTATTCTCGGAACTTTTATAAAAAAAAAAAAAAAATTCCTTCTTTCTTTTTAATTCAATCTTGCAAATTCATATTCATATTTATGTTTCATCATGCTTTTATAAGTTTTAATCATGTTTGAATAAAGTTATGATTTGTTTTAAGGCGTGAATTAATTTGTTATTCATGAAATTTTAGATTAGGGTTTATAAAGTATGAAAGTTATGATTTTTATGAGTTTTTATTATTTAAACTTCAAAATTGTGATTATGAATTATTGTTGTGTGAACTTATGATGATCTTATGAAGTTTAGATTGATTTTCAAGGGCTTTGAAAATAATATAAATTGCTGTCCAAAATTTATAATCATGAAATTCAATTGAATAAATATTATGATCATATTGTGGCTTATGAAAAATTATTTTAAAGCATAGATTGGTTTCATAATTATGTTAGTTGATGGTAAAAGAGTTTTGCCATGAATTTATGATGTTTTTATGAGTTTTCCATGACTTTAAAATTAATAAATAAATCAAAATTTTTATAAATACAAGTTAAAGTAAGTTTTAAGTGTTCATATTATGCTAGTATGATCACATATTAATTCTATGATATTACATATAAATTTTAGTATCCTTTATGAAGTTTAAAAGTGATTTCAAGCATGTTTAACTAGGGGTGTGCAAGAAAACCCGGCCTGATACCCGCACTACCTGGTGCAAAAATTCGGGTAATTTAGAGTGAAAAATGCAGTTTTGCGAGTTGGGTACCGGCCCGGTTTTTCCCAGTTCTGGCGGGTCGGGTACGGGTAACAAAACTATGCAAAGCGGGTACCCGGTACCCGAACTAAAAAAAAAAAATTAGTTTTTTTTGCTCTACCTCTCTTATTTTATTTTCTAACTTAATTTATTTACCCAAAAGTCAAAAAAAATTTTATCTCTCTCTACCTCTCTTAGGGTTTCCCTTTCTTCTCTCTTAGGGTTTCAAATTTTCAATCCCTGACGAGTTGATGACAGCATGGTGGTTGGTGGAGGCGGCTCGCCAATCCTTCAAATTGTATGTATTGATTTGCTTTCCCTTGATTAATCCCTTGTTTCGTTTTTAATTTTCTTTACTTGATTATTGTTTTTCTCTTGTTTAATTTTTGTTTTATTGTTTCGTATATATATTTATTGATTTGTTCATATGTTTTTGATTTATATGTTTGTTGATACGTTTATATGTTTTTGTTGATTTTTATCTTCGTTTTCCTTCCATAGTTATATATAAGTTGATTTTATGATTTATATGAATTTGTTTCATATGTTTTTTCGTTTTTTTTTTCTATTTTATTTTAATTCTTAATTTTTAATTTTCTGTTATTATTTTCTGTGATGTTTTCGGATTTTGCTTTTTTTCTGTTTTTAATTTTTTTTCGCGTTTTTTTCTGTTTTTTTTCTGATTATGTTTTATTTTTCTGTTTTTATTTTCTGTATTTATTTTTCTGTTTTATGTTCTGTTATTATTTTCTGTTTTTATTCTTCTGTTTTATTTTCTTTTTTTTTATATTCTGTTTTATTTTTCTTTTTTTATTGTCTGTATTTATTTTCTGTTTTATTTCTCTGTTTTTATTTTCTGTATTTATTTCTCTGTTTTATTTTTCTGTTTTTATTTTTTGTATTTATTTCTCTGTTTTATTTTCTGTTTTTATTTTCTTTTTTTGCTTTTATTTTCTTTTTATTTTCTGTTTTATTTTTCAATTTTTAACTTTTAATTTTCTGTTTTAATTTTTTTTTTCTGTTTTTTTCAGTGAGATAACAAGTGACAATTGAGGCCTTAAAGACTTGAAGACATTGTTAATTGTTATGTATTCTTATAAGTTATCACTTTAGAGTTTAGAGACTTTGTAATGTTTTGTTTTATTGTAATTTGTAATAGACTTGTTGAAAACATGTAATAGACTTTATTATTATTATTTTTGCTTCGGAGACATTAGACTTGTAAGTTGTAATGACTTGTATTATCGATTCGTTGTGTATTCATATCTAGATTAAAGATATGAATGTCTTGGTTACTTACTTACTTGAATGACGAAGTGATGAACAAGTGTATGAACTATGAAGTTAGTTTAAAATGTTTACTTGTTTAGTTGTTTACATCTTTAGTGAAAAATCGAATATACAAGGACAAATTAGACAATAGAACATCGGGTACCCGCATACCTGACCTGGGTAATTCGATACCCGAAATTTTCGGGTAAGGCACGGGTACTTAAAATCACTATCCGCAAAGTCGGGTACCCGCACTAGGGCGATGATTTTTAAGGAGGAAACCCGTTCAATGCAGGATCCATAAGTTAAATATAACAATTAATTTAGTTGAGTCCATGTACAGGCAAAAGGTTGTCAAAGGTAAGTTGAGTTCACGTTGTATTTCTTATTGTTGTTGCATAGTCTTTAGTAGTTATGTACTCAGCTTTGAATTTGCTAACTGTTTGTTTATGTGCATGTGTAGACATCTAATTTAGTCCTCGGTCCCGTGGTAAGACTCCATGATGAATAATAAAACCCACTTCTCTAGATTATTGGACTTAATTTTATATAAGCTCAATATTTGATTAAAACCCAAAAAAAAAAAAATAA
>PYUH01000180.1:3321404-3416404 GCA_016808085.1 Suaeda aralocaspica
AAAAAAAAAAAAAAAACGAGTTTTAGCGTAGCGCGACTCAGCAAGTCGCACTGACGCAGCAGCGTGACAAGTAAACCAGCGCTAGCTGCACAACGTGACAGCTTGTGTCACGCTGGCTGGTCAACGTTATTAAACTTGTAACGCTACTGTGTCAGCGCGACTTGCTGAGTCCGCTACGCTAAAACTCGTTATTTTTTTTTTTTTTTGTTTTAATCAAATATTGAGCTTATATAAAATTAAGTCCAATAATCTAGAGAAGTGGGTTTTATTATTTATCATGGAGTCTTACCACGGGACCGAGGACTAAATTAGATGTCTACAACATGGCTTTGTCTTGGACTTGGCCCTACAATGACCCACTTGTGATGAGTAGTTGTCTAGTAAAAGAAAAGCTGCAGGTACAAGTGGGCATAAGTCATTTCATGTTGGGTTGGAGTGAGAGCGCTTGCTATGTTTTGTAGCTTTACTTTATTTTATTTTTTATGAATGGCTAACACTTATTTGGATGTTGTTTTATTTTCTAAAGACTTTTAGTTTTGGTTTTTAAGGGCCATTAATATGGTTCCGAAGTGTAATAAAGTTTTAAGTTGATTTTATTTTGAGATTGATTTGAGGTTTAGTTTAAAATTGGTTTTGATTTTAAGACTTCCGGTGTATTACTTTAATAATTGCCTTAGCCGTTATCACGGTGGTGGTAATACTTTGGTTTTTCCGTATTTAGAAGTTTTAATAAATATAATCCTTAATAATTATAATTTGTTTTTCAGAAAAATAAGAAGTATGAAGTTAGGAAATTCCAGGGTGTTACACAGCATCAGCCACCCCACCACCACTGCACCACCACAGATCACCACTACACCCACCCTACAATCCACACACCACTACACGAACCACCCTTATGCAGGAATCCCACAACCCACATACCCACCCACGACCCACCCCACTCACCTACACCCACCCACCTAGGTCGACACCACAAAATAAACCCCCACCCCACTAACCCACGATCTGCCCCACCCAACCACAAAAATAGCCACCATAACCCCAAAAAACCAAATTAAACCCAAAGATTTTAACCCAAAACCTCAAAAATTCAAAGCCAACAACCCAGAAATTCAAACCAACAACCTTAATTATTCTTCTGCCAAAAACCCCCAATAATTCATACTAAAAACAACAAAAATTCGAGCCAAATAACGCCAATAATTCAAACCAAGAAGGCACATAAATTCGAAGCCAAACCAAAAAAAAAAAAAAAAGCGAAAAAATTCAAAGTAAACAAAAAGAAATAACTCACTACATACCTTAAAATCAATCATCTAACATTCTTATGGTCAAATTAGACCAAAAAAAACATGATATTGAATACTGTCACAAAAACAGATGAAATCACTGTGATAGGGAGAAGGGCGAAGAAAACTGAAGAAAAGGAGGAAAAAAAGAAGAAAACCAGAAGATTTTGCGACGGGGTGAAGTGAGAAAGAAAAACGAAAATAGTAGAGGGAGAAGAATAAAGAAAATAGAAAAAAAAAAAAAGAGGGAGAAAAGAAGAAGAAAACCAGAAAAGAAAGAAGAGGAAGAGAAAGAGTGAAGTGAGAAAAAAAGAGAAAGAGCGAAAGAGAATGAGTGAGAAAGAAAGAGAGGGTGAGACGGTGAGTAAGGTGGGCAAGAGTGAGGGAAGTTCGGAGGGTGAGTTAGCTTATATGGTAAGGGTCTGGAGGGGGGTTTTTTTTTGGTTAAATGGTTATTTGCGACGGAAAATTTCGTCGGAAATTTGCGATGGATAAATATTCCGTCAGAATTTTCTGACGGAGATTTCAATTAAAATTTTTTTTGACTTTTTAAAAAATTCCGTCGGAAACATATAAAATCAGTTGCAAAATTTCGACGGGTTTTATATTCGTCGGAAAATCTTATATTTTGCGACGGAATTTATTGTCCGTCACAAGAATTTCGTCGCAAATCGGACTTTTTCTTGCAGCGCTTTGGTGACACAAGACAATTGGGTGCATCCAAGGCAAGCATTTATGTGTGCATTGTCACATGCAATTAATTCCTCACCAAAAGATTTTAGTAGTGTTTAGGCCCTGTTCTCCTCGTCTTATTTTTACTTATTTTCAGCAAAAATAAGTTTAGTTCAGCAAGAATAAGTTTAGTTCAGCAAAAATAAGTTCAGTTCGGCAAAAATAAGTTCAGATCAACAAAAATAAGTTCAGTTCAGCAAAAATAAGTTCAGATCAACAAAAATAAGTTCAGATCAGCAAAAGTAAGTTCAATTCAGCAAAAATAAGTTCAGATCAGCAAACATAAGTTCAGTTTAGCAAAAATAAGTTTAGTTCAGCAAATATAAGTTCAGTTAAAAAAAACAAAAATCTATATGTATTATGCAAATTAATTTGTACATGGATATTTATATTTGCACATCTTTTTAAATGAGAAATTATGGTATAAAAACAGTAGAATATAATTTTAAAAATATTTAGGTAGCATTTTCGAAGAGAATATGTAATGTATGGAAATAATATGTAAAAAAAATATTTACATATAATTTTATATTTTTGATGGAAAATTGGAAATATATTATTTTATATGAAATATATTATAATACATGGAAACTGTATGATACTAAAAAGAAGATGATAAAATATTGTGCATTCCTTTGTCCATAAGATTCTTGATATTTGAGGGAAAAAAATCAGATTATATATAATTTAGAGATTATAATAAATCAATTATTTTCACCTAAATAAAATTCAATTATATTATATAATTGCCCTATAATTTTTAATTGGTATAAAACAAATTCAACAAAAATAATTTCAGTTCAGCAACAATAAGTTCAGTTCAGCAAAAATAAGTTCATATCAGCAAAAATAAGTTCAGCTCGACAAAAATAAGTTCAGATCAGCAAAAATAAGTTCAGTTCGGCAAAAATAAGTTCAGTTCAGCAAAAATAAGTTCAAATAAGCAAAAATAAGACGAGGAGAATAGGGCCTTATAGTGTCTAGTGGATATTTTTGCCTATGATTTTTTTTCCACTGTAGTTGCTAGGGTTTTTCTCATTTCAGGCATAGGTGTTTCCATTTCTTGTTGAGTCTTGGTCACCATAATCATCCTAAAATCCATGGAGAATGGTTTCTTGAATATTTCTTGATTAAAAGATTGAATCTTGAAGCATTTCTTGAAGATTGGAAAGGATCTTGAAAATAGCGCAAGAAGCAACGACGAGTTCTTGGAAGATTTTTGAGGATCTTGTGCATCTTGAAGATTCCGTGATTTTTGAGTGTATTTTTGATGATTATCTTGTTAATTAATTAAATAATCAAGTTGTTAGAATAGAATCTTTTTTGTTAGAGTTAGTTAGAGTTTGTTAGGAAGATAGGATCAAGTGGCTAAAGATGAGGTAGCATTCTTAACTTGAGTTTGTTATGCAACTTGGATAAGCAAGCCAAGGTGGCGATTTTATCTTGATTTTCACTTGTATTTTAGCTTTCTTTGAGTCTTAGGAGATTCTTAGGATTTATTCCTTGGTTATTCTATAAATAGCCTTGAGATTTCTTTGTAACAACAAAGATTGTTTTGGGTAATAAAAATCAATTTGATTGTTGAGCGTTTTTTCCTTATTGTTTTCGTTCAAAAACAATATACCTTACTTTGTGAATTGGTGCTTTAGCTTTAGATTCACGTGAGAACAAAGGAGAGTTTGAGGGTGCTTTGGCTTTAATCAAACACTATTTGTTCGAAATTTTCCTGTCTAAACTATTGGTGGTTTCTTTATAGAGTGGAAACTAGACTATCTTGTTGTGAGTAACGATTCTTTATCAATATTCACATCACATCTCCTCTCTCACCGTCATCGTCTCCTCCCTCACATATCAGTATTTTATCCTCCATTGCGCTTCAATCATGAAGGCACCGACACCACTCTTCCCCAACTTCGACACCCCTCCTAAGTCGATACCCACCACTCGTCGATGTCCACCCTACTGCCCATTCGACCATCTATTGGGCTGACGGTTATCTATTTTTTTAATGCCAAAATTGATGAAAAAAATCCCAACTTTGCCTTGTCTGCTCAAAATAATCCCAACTTAACTAAATCTCATTATAATCCCATGTTGGTTTAAATATCCACCACATGGACCTTACTACTGATTACCTGATGAACAGGTTACCCAACAAAGGTAGTTGCTGTATTAAGTTCCTCCCAAAACGAATTTCTCTCTCTCTCCTCTCACACACACTGTATCCTCTGCAATTCCTCCATTATAGCTCATACTTTCTTGTCAATTCTCGAATTACAATTCAAAGTGAACTGGAAAATAGCTCAAATTTGTTGACGTTTGGTGAATTCGCTCATTGCAGGTTAGTTTTGCATATTTTTTGTTGGTAATTAAAACCTATATTTGATAATTGCATGAAAAATTGATTATTTAGCAAAATTAGGGTTTTTATTACAATGTTTTGATAAATTGTTGTTGCTTGAAGTTGTCAGACATAATTGCATTGTTATTTAGCAAAATTAGGGTTTTGATTACACTATTTTTGAATTTAGGTTGAATTGTAATTGAATTCGTTTTAGTTGTTGTTGCAGTTTGTAATGGATAAATTTAGTGTGAAAATTTGGCATGGTGGGTATTTCAAAAGGGATTCTTTTGGGAAGTTGCTTTATGTTGGGAAGGAATTTAGGACTTTTGAAGTAGATGGTGATGAGTTATGTTGGTGGGATTTACTAGAGCTAGCTAAGAAGTGTGGTTACCTTATTGTAGAAGCCATAAGTTATCTAAAACCTGGGTTGGATTTTGAAGAAGGGTTGAGTAATATTGGTGGTGATTGTGATATTAGGGATTTAGTGGAATTGGTAGCTGAACACAGGTTGATTAATCTGTATATTACTCATGCTGTAGAGGAGGTAGTTGTGATGGATGGTCCCCAGCAAAGGAAGAAATTAACTCCTAAAAGAGGTAGGAAATATGGGAATGAGGAAGGGGTAAATAAAACACAGGAAAAGGTGAATACTTGTAAACAGAAAAAACCTCCTGCTGAAAAAAAAAACCACAAACAAACCTAAAGAAAAAGTGACAAAAGATGCTTCCACATTAGCAAATGGGGACCACTACAGCACTTGCACTAATGATCCATCTTTGACTGAAAACCCTAAAACACCACACATTCCTACCCAAAATTCTACAGCTCCTTCCAAGTCAACTACTTTTCCTCCTAATAACTCTCAAGATTTCTACAGATCAGAAGTTCCTCCTGAATATGATTGGGAAGATCCTCTGTCATGGCTTCAATTTGTGAATGAAAACAGTGGGGATGATGGGGATGATAGTGACTCAGACAAAGAATATAACCCAGATGATGGAAGCAGTGACAGTGAAGAGTTTGGTGAGTATGTATTTAATGAATTTGAAGCTGAAGATCTAAGGCATTTTATTGATGGTGTGTTTGAGGAGAGTGATGAGTCAGACACAAGTGATGAAGAGTACAAGACAGCAAGAGAGAGATTGAAAGGCACAAACAAGAGACTGCTAGACATTGCATAGAAACTACAAGCAGAAGCTGCTTCTAGCAGATTCATCACAGGTGAAGGTAAGGACAACCCACCACAATCTGCACATGAAAATGAAGATGGTCCTGTTAGTGATTATGAGCTAAGTGATGAAGACATTGACACTCCTACTAGCAGTGATGAAGACATTACAATAGAAGAAAAAAGAAATAGGAGAGGATATCTAGTACCAGATGAAACTGACTTCTCAGTTTTCCAATGGAAAGTGGGACAAAGATTTGCAAGTAGAGCTAAGTTTAAGAGGAGAGCAGTGATAAGTTTTGGCATTCTTCAGGGGAGGAATTTGTGGTTTAAGGTTAGCAATAAAAACAGGGGGCAGAGAGTAGGTGTATGTTGTCAGAAGGACTGTCCATTTAGGCTTTATGGTTCATGGGATAGTAGGAGGGGAACATTTGTGGTGAAGAGAGTTGTGGATCAGCATGTATGTGTGAGGACAATGGAGAGAAATAGGCAACTGAAAAGTAGTTGGCTTGCAGAGCAATTCCTTGAGGTCTTCAAGGCTAGACCTCATTGGCCTGCAAAAGAGATAGTTGAGTGTATAAGACTAGCTTATAAGGTGCTAGTGAAAAAGGACTTTGCCTACAAAGTGAAGTACACTGCTCATCAACTACTGCATGGTTCTATGAAGGACCATTACTTGAAAATTGGTAGGTACATTGAGGCCATTAAAAAGACAAGTCCTGGTTCAGTGATGACACTTTTAACAGATCCATTGCAAGATGTGTTTCCACCAATTTTTCAAAGGCTATTTGTGTGTTATGATGAGCTTAGAAAAGGATGGATTGATGGGTGTAGGAAAGTATTATGTGTTGATGCATGTTTTCTGAAGACATTTCTGGGAGGGCAGCTTCTGGTGGCAGTTGGAAGGGATGGAAATGAGCAAATGTATCCTGTGGCATGGTCTGTTGTTGAGGGGGAAAATAATTCATCATGGGGATGGTTCTTTGGTCAACTTAGGAATACTTTTGAGCTAGATGATGGAGAAGGCTTCACCATAATATCTGATGAACATCAGGTCAGTTGATTGTGTTAACTTTTTTATTTGATTTGTTATGTGTCCATTTTGTGGTCATCAACTAATTGTGATGTCAAATAATCCTTTGTTTCAGTCTATACTCAGTGCAAGGGCAGAAGTGCTATCTAAGGCTGAGCATAGACATTGTGCAAGACATGTATACAAGCATTGGCATAAAGCATTCAAGGGGGATGAATACAAGCTACTGTTTTGGAGCATTGTAAAAGCTTACAATGAAGCTGATTACAGTGATGCACTTGCAGCCATGGAATCAGTTAACCAAAATGCAGCAGATGCTTTTCAGGCATACAATCCAAAGCTATTCTGCAGAGCTTTTATGAATCCAGTTACAAGATCAGATGCTGTAACAAACAACATGGCTGAGACATTCAATGGCTACATTGTCCAAGCTAGAACAAAACACTTGCTGCAAATGCTTGAAGAAATAAGAAGTACACTAATGCAAAGGGTGGCAAAAAAGAAGCAAGAAGTTCAGAAATGGAGCACATCCATATGTCCTAGGGTTTTGACAAAGTTAGAGAGAAACAAGGACTTAGCAGCAAGGTGTGTTGTTATGCCAAGTTCAGAAACTGTTTTCCAAGTGAGTTGGTACTTGGATACATTAACTGTGGACTTGAGTGCAAGGTGTTGCACTTGTAGAAGGTGGGATTTGACTGGGGTGCCATGTGCCCATGTTGTTGCTGCTATTTTCTTCTGTCATCAAAAGGCAGAAGACTATGTGGCACATTTCTTCTTCAAAGAAGCCTACCTCAAATCCTACAACTACCCCATACCACCTTGTGATGGTGAAAGACATTGGCCAAAGAAAGATTTGCCAATACAACCCCCTCCCATTAAGATTGAACCTGGGAGGCCCAAGGAAAGTAGGAGAAAAGATCCTCATGAGGATCCTAAAAGGCAAGGGCATTTGACTAAACATGGTGTAGAAATGACATGCAGCAATTGTCATGTAAGAGGTCACAACAAAAGGAGCTGCACAACTGTAAGGGAAGGACCTGCAATGCCACCTCCACTAAAAAGAGGGAGAGGGAGACCTAGATCTGATGGTGGACCCCCAAGAACCTCAGCTACTGCAGATCACACAGCAGCAACAGTTCAACCAGGAAGAGTGGGAAAAAATGGGAGAATGATAAGGGGAGGAAGAGGTGGTGCTCGAGGTGGTTCAACATCAACAAATGCTACTGGGAGAGGTGGTGTTACTGTTACTACACCAAGAGGTGGCAGGGGTAGAGGAAGGGGAAGGGGAAGGACTTCAGTTTCTGTGAGTTGAATTCATGAAGACTTTGTCATTGCTTACCATTTTAGTGTTCATGACCATTGGTTAAAATCTTAACTACATGTCTTTGTGTTGTATTGCAGATAACACAAGGTATTGGAGTTCTTTTCTCAAGTGATGATCATGCAATCTCCAATGTAAGTAAATACAACATATCCTCATACATTTTGTAATGCAATGCTTTTTATGTGCAAATTGTTTTGTAATATTTCTGTAATAAACCTAATTACTAAGAAAGATCTTCTTATATGCAGATGTCTGGATCAAATGCTCCAAGTCAAGTAGTTTTTGGAAGTCAAGCTTCTTCAAATGATGTGTACGTAGATGAGGAGTATATGTTGATTTTAGGATTTATGTTAAGTTGGAAGTTATGTATTAATTTTGGAGGTGACATTATTATTGTTAACAATGTGTGTTGTTGAATTGATATGAATGCAATGTAAACAATGGATTACTACATGTATTTTGATATCTTTTAGAGATCAATGGTCATGCTACAATGAATCAATGAAGCTTGATATACTTTGAATCAATGTTGCAGATTATATCAAAGTTGTCTTCACAATAAAGCTTGTTGAGCAATGGGTGTTATTAGTTACAAAGTTCATTACTTACAAAGTTCGTTAGTTATAAAGTTCATTAGCAATGCTTAGTTATAAAGTTCATTAGCAATGCTACAAATTATGATATCTTTTAGGAATGCACAAAGTTCGTTCATTCAAACTAAGTCACACAAAATAGCAAAATTCTCATCAATATTCATTCATTCAACCAAGTTCCATACAATGAAGATAAAAGTTGTTGATAACAACCAAAAAATTACACACCAAAAATATCCATTCCATCATCATCATCCATCAGCCTTAATATTAACAATCACTAGTGGAAAAATCGCTAAATACTACACCCTTTTCGCTGCGGTTTGTGTAGAAAAAAAAAAAAAACGCAGCGAATAACTTTGGAGGGAAAACCCAGAAGTGCATCATTTGCTGCGGTTAGTAAAAATCGCAGCAAAAAACTCAATTGATGCGGTTTTTGAAGTATTTGCTGCGGTTAGTTGTGACGCAGCAAAAGGTTTTTTAAAAAACCTAACAAACTATAGGCCTTTGCCATTCTTTGCACGCACACTCTCTCTCACCTCACAAAAAGCGCTTCTTCTCCCTCACCTCACTGCAGAAACTTCTTCTCCCTCACCTCACACAAACTTCTTCTTCTCCCTCACCTCACTAAAACTTCTTCTTTTCATCACCTCTTCAATTCGCTGTGCTGCATCTCAACTTCTTCCGGCGAACTTGGTCTGCTCCGGTGAACACTTGGTCTCATCTTTCGGTCCTCAGGTAAGCTTCGATTTCAATTTTTTTCTGTTTTCTTTTCGAACTTGGTCTGTTTTGTTTATGTCGATTTAATTAATGTCGATTTCACTTGGTCTGTTTTCTATTTTTTTCTGTTTTCTTTTCGAACTTGGTCTGTTTTCGAACTTCAGTTTACGATTTGCTGTTGAGTAGTAATAATTGTCTTTTGTTTCTTTCAATTATTTAATTTAGTTGTGGGAGTTTGATTTGCTGTTTTCAATTGTTTATGATTTGCTGTTTTCAATTGTTTATGGCACTTAAGTGTATAACAATACTTCTTTCACTTACAAAGTTACAAAGTTAATAATCAATTGTTATATGCCCTGCATAATGGTTTAATAATTTGCTGTTTATGATTTGCTGTTTTCAATTGTTGTGGGAGTTAGAAAGCTCATTACTGTCTTTCAATTGCTGTTTATGACATTAAAATTCACACTTTTAATGATAAATTTTCAGGAAGATCGCATAAAAATTTATATAGTTGCTCTGAAGTTCAGGGTTGTCATCCTAGAATGTCTGTAGAATTTTGTGGGAGTTTGATTTGTTTATTGTTGAATTTGGTTAGTGGAATTAGAATTCTAATTAGTTAGGCAGGAGATTAGTAAGTTAGTACTCTTCTTCGTCTTCTTTATTTTGATGCTTTGATGGTTTCAATAAGTATTCTTATTACTGCTATTCCAATTCTTAATATGTTAGGCTAAATTAGTTTAGGGTAGGGAGATATATTGAGTAGTGGATTAATTACTTTGTGTGAATGAGGAAGTTGTGATTTTTATTAGTATTGTTCATAATTAATTGGATTGATAATCTGTGATCTTGCTCGAAACTTTCAAATTATATTTTTAGACCGGCCATCTTGGTATAGTTGGATAGTTTTGTTGCTAGAATTTGACTCGTGATACGTAATTGTCCTTGTTATTTCCGTTAGTAGCGAATGGGTGTTTGATTAGTGACTGAAGCTTGTTGTAGAATTTGACTCGTGATACGTAATTGTAGAATTGTGTTTGTTGCAGGTTAATTTTTTGTGGGGTTTTGTTGTTTATGGCATTTATTTGGATTAATTTTAGCAGGAAATTGTGTTTGTTTTTGCAACTGTATTTTGTGTTAGTGTTGCAATGTGTGTCATTTAGGTTATTAGTGATGTGGTTTTTTTTTATTGTTTGAAGGTTTTTTATATGTTGGGATTTGTTAGAGTAAAATTGGCTGAATTTGAGATGGGGTTTAGTGTCTTAATATTGCAATCTTATGTTGTCATCAGATTAAAAAAACTTGATAAAAAATCCAGGAAAAAAGTTGAGAACTTGATAATACTCTTAATATGTTGATGATTAAGGTTGATTGAGAATAACAATAACCTGGAAATGAATGTCTGTTTAATTAACTTATGTCTATTTAAGAACTTGATGTCATTAATGTCTGTTTAATTAACTTATGTTGTCATTTTCCGCACATGTTGTTGAAGTGATGGAAAAAGATCGTTCATGGATGTATGGTAGTAGGGAATGTCAAGCATTTTTGGATGGGGTTGAGGAATTATGTAACTCTGCCTTGGCCAGGAAAGCAGCTTATAAAGCGGCTGGTAAAGATGACATACAAGGCTTTTATTGCCCTTGTCTTAATTGCGCCAATGTTAATATTGTTGAAAGCATCACCAAGCTTTGGCAACACGTATTTTGTAAGGGTTTTCGATCTAATTACCATGTTTGGGTTTACCATGGTGAGGAGGGAGTGTATGTAGGCAATTCTGAGTCACATAATTACCATCATGAACAAGAAGAACCATTTGACTGCAATGATGATGTCTTTCTTAATGATGTAGCGGGAGACGATGAGGATGTAGATCGTGTGGATGAGATGATGGAGGGTATGGAGGATTCACGTTCCTTTGACTTCATTTCAGAGGCCTCTACTAAGCCTTTGTGGCCAGGTTGTACAAAATGGAGTAAACTGGCAGCTGTGTTAGACTTGTATAATATAAAGTCAAAGTACAACTGGTGTGACACTGGTTTTACTGAGTTGTTAAGTCTTTTGGCAACTATGTTTCCCGATGGGAATGAGCTTCCTAAGTCCAACTACTATGCCAAGAAATTGATGTGGCCTTTTGGATTGGAGTACCAGAAGATACATGCATGTCCTAATGATTGTGTATTGTATCGAAATGAGTATGAATCCTTGGACAAGTGTCCAAAGTGCGCGTTGCCTAGGTATGAGAGGGAAGGGGCACGTGGTGCCAAAGGCCCGCCTGCAAAAGTGTTGTGGTATCTTCCTATTATACCAAGATTCAAGCGGTTGTTTTCAATTAGTTAAGGATGCCAAGAATTTAAGGTGGCATGCAAAAAGGAGGAATAAGTCGTCGACTTTGCTTCAACATCCGTCCGATGCTCCTGAATGGAAGAATATTAACAGAAAATATCAGACATTTGGGGCGGACAATCGTAACCTAAGGCTAGGGTTATGCACTGATGGAATGAACCCTTTCGGCACTCTTAGTTCAAAGCATAGCTCATGGCCGGTCATTCTCACCGTCTACAACCTTCCACCATGGTTGTGTATGAAACGAAAGTACCTTATGTTGTCTCTTTTGATTTCTGGCCCCAAGCAGCCCGGTAATGACATTGATGTTTATCTTGCACCTCTTGTTGATGACTTGAAGAAGCTGTGGGATGAAGGTGTTGAAGTGTTTGATGCTCATGCAAGGGAAACGTTTACATTGCGTGTCATGCTTTTGTGCACTCTAAATGATTTCCCGGCTTATGGAAACTTATCTGGGTACAAGAATAAAGGGAAGAATGCTTGCCCTATTTGTATGGATGACATGGATGAAACATGGGTCGGTAAGTACGTCGATTGGTGTAACCGGAGGTTCTTACCTCCCAATCACCCTTATCGTAGGAAGAAGAAAGCATTCAACGGAAAGGTTGAAGATCGTGTTGCTCGCCGACCTTTAACTTGGTATGAGGTTTATGAGCGTGTTAAGGGTGTGGAAACCATTTTCGGTAAACCGAACAAGGAATGTAAATTGTTGTGGAAAAAGGAGTCCATCTTTTGGCAGCTTCCATATTGGAAAGATTTACAAGTTCGCCATTGTGTTGACGTAATGCACGTTGAAAAAAATGTTTGCGATGCCATACTTGGAACATTGTTTAACATTACAGGTAAGAGTAAGGACGGAAAAGTGGCTCGCGATTTCTTTAAAAAAAATTGGTGTAAGACCTGAGTTGTGGCCTCAGGTGAAGGGAAGTAGGAAAAGGAAGAAGCCTGTGAAAGACGGACATGCCTTTTCTAAAAAGGGAAAGGAAAAGGAAAATGAGGAGCAAGATAATTTCGAACAAGCGACCGTTTACTATCTGCCACCAGCTTGCTACACATTGTCCAAGGCTGAGAAAAGCGTTTTTGTGAGACTTTGTACTACATAAAGGTACCGTCTGGTTACTCCTCGAACATGAAACGATTTGTGTCATTAGATGGTGAATTGATGTTGTCCGGCATGAAATCACACGATTGCCACGTTATGATGCAAGTTTTCTTACCAATTGCAATTTGTGGGATCCTACCTAAACATGTAAGGTACACTATAACTGCTTTGTGTTCGTTCTTTAATACAATCTGCAGTAAAGTGTTGGATCCCACAAAGTTGGACGCTCTTCAACAAGATGTTATTGTGACTCTATGCAAGTTTGAGATGTATTTTCCTCCTACTTTCTTTGACATAATGGTTCATCTGATACTTCATCTTGTGCGTGAAATTAAGCTTTTGGGTCCTGTGTATTTGAGATGGTGATATCCATTTGAAAGGCAAATGGGGGTCTATGGAAATAAAGTAAGGAATACTGCAAAACCTGAAGCTAGTATGGTTCATGGCATTGTGGCTGATGAGATTAGTAATTTGGTAGCGATATTTTATCAGTGTGACACCTATTGGTCTTCCTAGTTCGCGTCATGAAGGCAGGTTAGATGGTAAGGGGACAATTGGGTCAAAGACGTCACTGTTTTCACACCATATACTCCGACCAAGCGCACTTGTATGTCTTACACATGTGTCGGAAGTGCATCCTTTATAGATGAGCATATGCAGTTTTGAGGGATGAAAACCCATTTAAAAGGGGAAAGGTCATTGATGTTATTGCATAATAAAACCTTCGTTGATTGGTTTTATAATCGAGTGATCGTTGGGCAACTGGAGGGTGTTTCTGAAACTGTTCGGTGGTTGGCTTTTGGTCCTCGGGATTCTGTTAATTATTTTGAGGGATATGATGTCAAGGCTACACATTTACACCCATTTCTCAAGAACAAAAGTCTCGTTGTTTACAAAATAGTGGAGTTTTGTAGTGGCATCCTCTACATTTTACGCAAGTGCTAAGGACCACATCTCCTGAGATGCTAAGATGTTGTACTACACGGCAAGAATACAAGAATATGGGAGCTAGATTACTCAACTTTCAAAGTTGGTCTTTTCAAATGCAAGTGGGTAGATTCAAGCCGCCGTGCGGTTAAGAAGATGACCCTTGTGGGTTTACCCTTGTTATCTTGCACACGATGCGCGATGGTGGAAGAGCCTTTTATACTTGCATCACAAGCTAAGCAAGTGTTTTACATAGATGACCCGGAAGATCGTAAATGGTTCATTGCAATGCCTGGTAAAAGAAGAAGTATACTTGGAGTAGGTGATGTAGATGATGAGGAAGAGTATGATGCCTTCGATATTCATCACCGTTTTCGGGTCCCAAAGCAAATGTAGCTGACTCAATTGTAGATGATACAAACTACATGCGTGATGACCATACAGAGGATAGTTGTTGAGGATTGACAGCAGAAGATTTGTAATGTTGATTGTATTTGAGATTATATTTGAATCAAACTTGAATGTAATGTTGATTTTAAATGAAGTGTTCAATCATTTTTAAATTTCTGAATTCAATTTATTATTAAATCTAGTGCATGTTGATTGATCATAACTGCGATTGGATACTCATATATGCTTTTGGTCCTATTCATAATGTTGTTTGGATATCCGTATATGTTTGTTGAGAATTTATTAAATTCATTGATAATTTTTTAATTCGGAATTCTTGAGTATGACTTTATTCTTTCGGTCCTATGTAGTGCAGGTATTCATTTGCTAGGTTGGCTTGGCAATGGGTAGTTATGATGATGATACACGCACTTCTGACAGCCAATGCTCTGAATCTGATCCGTCGTTTGATGCCTCTAGAGAAGAGGATCAAGGGGAGCCGGAAGATGTGGCTTATGACAAGTTACTTGATCGCATCGAGGAGCATGAACTCGCTGCTGAGAAAGCTAGCCTCCTTCCTGAACAAGAAATAGTTTTACCCTCCGTAGTGAATCAAAATGTTGCAATTGTACCATCAAAATGTTGCAATTGTACCATTAACAAGTTAGTGAGTCGGTGGATCACAAAGAAGAGGAAGAGAGGAAACACAAGCAAGGGTGTGAAAGGCGAGGGAGACAAGGCGGAAAATGACAAAATGTCGTGGGATATTTACCCCCACTTGACCCCGGACATTTGGTCAGAATTTGTGGCACAAAAGACTACACCAAAAGAAGTTGTAAGTGAACATATTTTATTTGATCTTTATTTTCCTTTGTTGTCATGTTCATACTTTGTTATTCGTTTTACAATGCTTATTACGGGCACATTATAACTTTGAATTCAATCGTACATGATAGGAAAAACGTGCTAAGGCTTCTACAAGTGCCAAAAAAAAAAAAAAACTAGCTTATCATCACATGGGTAAACAAACCTACAACCAATCAAAAAAGGTTTGGTATGACGAGGGATTTTATCAGAAGGTGGTGTCATGTGGTGCAACCACATCCGGTGGATCCTGCTCATCAATCACACTTATTGGTGATAGGGTCGTTGATTGGTATTGCTCTCTATATGGTCGAGATTCATCCGGGAAAAGGACCATCTCAAATCCGTACGTGAAGAAAATTGCCGATGCTGTGGTATGTTTTAAGTAAAGATGAGCAAAAACATACGGAAATCATACCAAGGTCGAGTAAGAGGACGAGGAGGTGTCCGTTTAGGCAGCAAGAAAGGTCTTGGTGTTTCCTCACAATCACGTAGTTCAAGCTCCACGATGGAATTGGAGATGGAGAAGATAACAGGAGGTGCAAAAGGTCACCCATCAGATGTCTTCTCAATTTAATTCCTTCTTAGATAAGTTGGGGTTGAAGGACGTTGTGGAATTGAATATGGCTCAAGTTCCTGATAAGTCAAGCAAACATGGCACCTCTAAAATGACGAAGAGGACTCCTGATCCCCCATTACCTGATGTAAAGGTACTGATTCATTTCAATCATAATCATTTAGTGATTTAAAACATGTTATGAAAGTCTATTTCCACTCTTAGTTAACATATATGTTTATATGCACGTGGTAGGAGGAGACTCCATGCATTTTACTGCTTCCTATGGATTGGGATGAGGAATGTGGGGACTTAGTTGAGGTTGCGTATGGATGTGTACAACCTCCAAACAATGATGGGGTCAGTCATTTCAAAAAAGTAGAAGATTCAGAATTTCGGGTCGCCGTTAATGAAGTTGTCAATGGAATGGAAGATTATGCACTCCCAGTGGCAAGGGTTGAATATGACATTAACACCGTAGCTCAAGCACAAGGTTCATTTGTTACATGGCCACGCGCTTGGGTGCGGTTTTCAGAGGAGGTATTTTCAATCTTTCAGTTCCCCAATACATTTGGTTTAATTTGAACAAGAATGTTTGATTGTTTTTAATAAAGAAAGTATGAAGTATGGTTTATTTTAAGCTTTTGAGGTATTATATAGGTTTTGCAGAAGTTGTGTCCAAAGAAGCCGAAGCAAGATGGAGGGAACAAAGGAGACTGTAAAGGCAAAATGGTGGCATCTGCTAAGAACAAGGCGAACTCGATTGATAAACAAGAACCTCCAAAAAAGATTGAACGCCCACAAAAAAAAATCTCCTCCAAGGGTTCCACTCCCGGGGAAGCACAACAGTTAATTAATGATGAAGTGGTTGGAAGTTTGCAGAAGAGTGTACTTGGCTGTACACATGTTTGAAGGACGAGCCCGCAAATGTGTCTCTCAAAGTGGTGTTGAATAAGACACAATTTCACTACTTTGAAGACACCGATACTTGGATTACACGAGGAGATGTTGCTGACTTCCTGGCCGGAGATATGCTATCGATTGGTTTATTACAAGCTTTCATGAGGTAAGTAGTTACAATGACTTTAATTACATTACTCACATGTTTCTGTTATAATTAATCGTTGTGCATGAACGTCTGTAATCGGCCTAAGTGACTAACATTTTTTGTTAACGCATTGTATGTGGATTTGGATGGGTGCCAGACAATTTTGAAGGTCGGTTGGTTATGTCCGTATGAGATTCATGATCAACGATGCTTAAAGATTCCAGCAGAAGTAAAAGATTACCTAGAGCGCGGTGTTGTTGAAGCAATGCGATCCAAGAGAAAGTTTGTTCTAGCACCGTCCCTAGAGAGGTATGCGAATCTTAACTGCACAATAGTAGTAAAGTATTTCCATACTGTATACTGTAATCGGGAACAAAGTGTCATTTTTACATACTGCCATTGTTCTTGTAGAATGCATTGGGTCCTTCTACTCATTTCTCCTTGGACGCACACGGTGTATATCTTTGACTCGTGTCGTACTGAACCACCAAAGAAATATATGATCATGACATGGTTGAATAGGTAAATAAGTAATAAATGTTTGTTTGTGTATATGTGTCTAAAGTGCCTATAAGTTACTAACAAATTTGTCAAATGCTATTCTTTATGGTTATGTAGTGTTATGAGGAAGATTGGTATTACCCCAAGTGGCTCAATTCCTAAGTTGATAAATGTCGAGGTATTTTTAGTAGTTTCATTCAATAGATGTATTTTGAAAATTTCCGAAGTGTTGTAAGGTGTACAATGCTACTTTATCATTCTTTATAGTGTGCACAACAACAAAACGGCGTCGACTGTGGCTACTATGTCATGAGGTATATGCTAGATATCATTTCAAGTTGCACGACATCAGATGACTTGACCACAGTGAGTATGTAAGCTTTCTTTATTTGATGTTAGAAACAATAATTTGTGTGGTTGAGCATGAATATGGGGTACTCCTTTAACTTGGGCACATCTTGCCTGATTCGGCCAAGTATTGGCCGATGTGGGTAACTATCGGCTGATTCGGGCAAGTCTAGGCTGATTCGGGCAAGTCTCGGACGATTCGGGTAAGTCGAGACCGATTCGGGCAAGTGTAGGCCGATTCGGGCAAATCTTTGTCGATTCGGGCAAGTCTAGGCCGATTCGGGCAACTCGAGGCCGATTTGGGCAAGTCTCGGCTGATTCAGGCAAGTCTTGGCCGATTTGGGCAAGTCTTTGCTGATTCGGGCAAGTCTTGGCCAATTCGGGCAAGTCTCTGCCGAGTCGGTCAAGTCTCGGCCGATTCGGGCAAGTCTCGGCTGATTTGGGCAAGTGTCGACCGATTCGGGCAAGTCTCGGCCGATTCGGGCAAGTGTAGGCCGATTCGGGCATGCTTTTTCTACGTCTGTCCCACCCCGAACCTGTTTTTGCTTGCTGTTTCTGTTTCTGCTGCTGTTTCTGTTTATGTTTCAATTTGAACCCGAACTGCTCAGGCCTTCATCAAGCAAACTGCATTTCCCAACCTTCACTGCATATCAAACACCACAGCACTAACTTCCCTGAAAACCTACACAAGTAGCTAGCTGTTGTTCTGCTGTTGTGCTTGCTGTTGTGCTTGTTGTTGTGCTGTTGTTGTGCTTGCTGTTGTAGTTCTGCTGTTGTGCTTGCTGTATAGGTTACAAGACAGTGCTGAAGTAGTCCAACAACCAGCTTGCTGAAGTACAGCCAACAGCAACCAAAGCCTGCACAAACCAAAGCCTCAGTATGCCTTCAACTCAAAAAACAGCCTTCACAACACCTGCAACCCCAGCAAAACAAAACAACTCACTAACAGTCCTAACACCTACCCAACCTGCCTTGCACCAGTAGCTGCCTAACAGCAAACTGCCACCCAACACAACTGCAGTATTCAGCAGCCTGAACTGCACCCCTGCAGTTCAAAACCTCTGCAACCAGGCCAGAACAACAACCTTCATACAAGCCTGCACATTAGACTGCACAAAAAAAAACCTTTCTCCAAAACCACCCCTTTCCCCACAGCCTACGAACCAGTAGCACACCCCAAACTCCACACAAAGTCAGCAAAAAAAAAAAAACAGTTGTTGTCTCATAGATCAGCAGCCTCAAAACCACAAAACCTGCCACTGACATCCAAGAAACAGCCAGAAAAAAAACAGCTAAAACCTGCACTTTCAGCAGACCTGCAATGCCACATTACTGCAGTTCCTAGTCTGCAAACCAAGAGAAATGCACAACCTCACTAAGCCTCATCAGTAAAACCAAAACAAAACTACACACACTACCTCACAACAACACCACAAAAACCACCATAAAAGAGAGGAAAATAAGCAGTAGCACCCTACTTCACCACCCAAAACAGCAAAACAACTGCCTAGAGCAACCAAAACAACCTTCTATTACAATCACCACTCTACCAGTCCCCTCCCATCATCCAACCAACAAATGCTGCACCCAATCCCTTTCAGCCACAGGGACAGAGTCCTGCCTAACACTTTATAGCTGTTGTGCTGTTATGTTGTGTTTGTGGTTTTTAATTTTCTTTTCAATTCGTTCTATATTCGTAATTCAATACTAATACCTGCAAATTTTGAATTTACTTATTGAAGGTTGTCGGCTCATTAGCTCGGCGAGGCCCGTTCACTGTTGAAGAAATTGCACAAGTTCGAGAGAAGGTAGCTAGTTTCATTACATTATATTGTTTGTAAGCTAAGGATACGTTTGATACATTATATTGTAATTTTAAGTTGTAATTATATTATTAGTTTAATAATTGTTCTAGATCTTTTGACGAGATATTGTGTTACTAATATTGTCGATCGATAATATTATATATAATTTCAAAGTATATTTTAATTTATTGTTATTGTTATCATTAAGCTAGTAATTATTAAACAATATATGTGATAGGCTACATTAATTGATTATTAATAATTATGTTTAATTAATAATATCAAATAAAAAAAAAAGCGGGAAAACCAACTATTTGCTGCGGTTATTAAAGAAGACAGAAGCAAAAAATAGCTATAATTTTGGTGGGAAACCAACTATTTTTGCGGTCAAGCATAACAAACGCAGCCAATACTAGTTAAAATTTGGTGGGAAATTGGAGTATTTGCTGCGTTTTTTAACCTAACCGCAGCAAATACTGACCCTTTTGCTGCGCCCAAAACCGCAGCAAATAGCTTCTAGGTATTTGCTGCTCCTACATTTGCTGCGGCCAAAAAGCGCAGCAAAAAGGGGGTATTTGACCGCGGCAAATAGGGTGTTTTACACTAGTGAATCAGCTACTACCAACCTAATTTTAACATCAGCAAAGTCTTATTTGGTGCATCTGAAACAACAAAATGATGCACCAGCCTACAACACTGCATACACAAACTTACTCCCTCCTCAACAACACAGTTGCAAAGAAAACCCAAGACATAATGAGAAGAACCATCAGCCTCTTGTCAGCATTGGCAGAGTAAAGACCATCCCTAATACTAGCATTCTCCATCCAAGATTCCTCCAAATCCAAATATTGCTTGTCACACTTCTCCTTCAGCATCCTGTTTTCCTCTAACAGCATTTGGTTCATCAACTCAAGCTCAGCAACCTCAGTGATGTGTTCCTGAATTTTTTGTTGTAGATCACGAATTTCATTTACCTCATTCTCCCATCTAATGAAACTACAATTTCTGGGTCCCTGCAAATTTGTTACCCTGATTAAATTCATTCACATTCAAATTGAAACCCTAATTAAATTCATTCACATTCAAATTGAAACCCTAATTTTTTGAAAACTAACGAAATTAGGAAATTTCGTTTTCAACAACAACAACAAACCTTCAAATTACTGAAAAAAAAAAAACAAAATAACACAAAAATTGAACTTACAGGCCAATGAGGGCATCCATAAAACCTCCTTCCAAAGTTAGGGCCATTGAACCTAACTGTTTTCAAAGGGGCAGGTTCGTTGTGGTCGCATAAAACCACCATGTTTTGCTTGCTTCTGGACCTTGAAGAAGTTGAACCACTTGATTGTTGAGAGGAGGAATCCGTTACAAAGTGCAAAAAAATTTGTGTAAAAACCGAAAACAGAGAAAGAGGGAGACAAGAAGCAATGACACTCAGTTAATTAGAAGATATAGGGGTTGGGGATGGAATTTACGGAGGGAAGGTAGTTAGGTAGAAAAGGGAGTGGGTCATAAATTCAATGAGTCAACAATTTAAGTCAACTTAAATTGGTTACCTACAATTACCTACAATAACCTGCTGCAACAGGTTAAAAAAAAAATAGGTCCATGTGGTGGATATTTAAACCAACATGGGATTATAATGAGATTTAGTTAAGTTGAGATTATTTTGAGCAGACAGGGCAAAGTTGAGATTTTTGTCATCAATTTTGGCTTTTTTAATTGATTTCTATAAAAAAATGGAATTGTATATGATTTATTTTTTTTGCATTGCTGTAATTACTTGTATATATTAAAAAGATTTTTTTTTGTTTGATTGAATATACATTTATCTGTTATCAAATTCTTGTATACTATTTTATTGGATTTGTTTGATTGAATTATTATTAATATTGGATTTGTTTAAACCAAACAACCCAAAGGCTATTAGTAAGAAGTTGATTCCATTCCCTTATACAACCAAACAGACAGGGCAAATAAGGATAATTCATTTCCTTTCTCCTTGATTCTCTTTCTCGATTCCATTTCGTTTCCCTTGTGCCAACCAATCATCCACTTAGGCCCTGTTCTCCTCGTCTTATTTTTGCTGATCTGAACTTATTTTTGCTGAACTGAACTTATTTTTGCTGATTTGAACTTATTTTTGCTGAATTGAACTTATTTTTGTTGATATGAACTTATTTTTGCTAAACTGAACTTATTTTTGCTGAACAGAACTTATTTTTGCTGATCTGAACATATTTTTGCTGAACTGAACTTATTTTTGCTGAATTTGCTTTATACTAATTAAAAATTATAGGGCAATTATATACTATAATTGAATTTTATTAAGGTGAAAATAATTGATTTATTATAATCTCTAAATTATATATAATATGATTTTTTTCCCTCAAATTTCAAGAATCTTGGACAAAGGAATGCACAATATTTTACCATCTTCTTTTTAGTATCATATAGTTTCCATGTATTATTATATTATCATATATCTATATTAACATATATTTATTTTCATATAAAATAATATATTTTCAATTTTCCATCAAAAATATAAAATCATATGTAAATATTTTTTTTACATATTATTTTCATACAATACGTATTCTCTTCGAAAATGCTACCTAAATATTTTTAAAATTATATTCTACTGTTTTTATACCATAAATTATCATTAAAAAAGATGTGCACATATAAATATCCATGTACAAATTAATTTGCATAATACATATAGATTTTTGTTTTTATTTTAAACTGAACTTATTTTTGCTGATCTGAACTTATTTTTGCTGATCTGAACTTATTTTTACTGAACTGAACTTATTTTTGCTGATCTGAACTTATTTTTGCTGAACTGAACTCATTTTTGCTGAACTGAACTCATTTTTGCTGAACTGAACTCATTTTTGCTGAAAATAAGTAAAAACAAGACGGGGAGAACATGACATTATTATGAATGCGCAAACACCCCGTTAATTTGTGTAACTTAGACTTTGTCAATTATTTTTGAATTTAGCAAAACACCCCTAGTATTATTAAAAACCTCGGAGTGAGGTACTAACATTACTCCTCACATGATCACGTGTAACAATATCAATGACATAAGATTCAACTCTATCCCCATGCCAATAAAATATGAGAAAACTACTCCATTTTCTTCAATTATTTTTTACTTACTACGAATATATAAACCTTCTTATATTTCTTTTAATTTAATTAAATCAATGCTTTTGTCTGTTTTCGTCTCAAATATTTCGTTGTCCATAAGCCAAATAGCCGACCAACAGTCAACATTTCAAACTTCCTTCACTAATTTCATTTCATTACTTAAAATAAATCTGAAAAAACTTCTTCATTACAATCATCTTTTACTTGTCGTGTTCCACTGTATAATTCAGAGCTCAGAAATTTCAATGGAGTTTTATTATTCCTTCATTTCATCAATTTAATTTTGCTGCTTAGTGATTCTTTTTTTTAAGAAAAAAAGCAAAAATGGCGATTACTGATATTTCAATAATTCATCATGTGGGTATTGTGTTGATTCTACTTTGGGTTCTAAATTCCTACAATTTTTGCCACCCAATTGTTTATTTCCTCTCTTTAATCTACTTATATCAGGTTTGTTTCATTTGATTTGATTTAATTTTTATGTAATTTAGTTGTTTTTGTACTATGTTCATAGTAAAAGGTGGTAACTTTTTACACTTTTATGACCTTTTAAATTGAGATTATATTTCTTTCTGCTTTTAAGTAAAGAAAGAAAGATGTGGGTCTTATTGATTTTATTTTTAATTTTTTAATTTTCTGGGGTTTAGATTAATGATGTTTATGCTATGAGATTAAGGAGAAAGTTGCAATTTGATGAAAGAAAATCAGCCTATCAAAGAAGGGTACTATTTTACTTTTACTTTTTTATATTTGATTAATGAAGTGGGTTGAATTTTAATTTTAATTTTGATTTTGATTTTGAATTTGATTTTTTTTTTTTGGGTATTTGTCATTTGTTGTGTTTTCAGGTGCTAACAGATTCTGAAACAGTAAGATGGTTGAATTATGCAATTGAAAAAATGTGGCCAATTTGTTTGGAGCCAATTATATCTCAGAGGATTTTTCTTCCTATCATACCTTGGTTCTTGCAGAAGTACAAACCATGGACTGTAGTATGATTGCTTAACTTTTTTTGTTTGTTTTTTTGGTTGATTTTAGGATATTGATGTGACATATTTTGTTAGTATAAGTAGCATATCTATGGTTAGTTGATTGTTGGTAGTAATGTTGTGTACTTATGATTATGAATGAATTTCGTTGAATCGATACTCTTGCTAAGTGGTGGGGTGAAGGCACTTTGTTAACTGTTGTTGTTGGGAAGAATCTAATTGATGGAGAATAATATGTAGGGGTGCAACCAAGCTTCTTTCATAAGGGCTTAAATTTTTAGGACTTTTGTAAATTATGTATGTAGTGTATCCTACTTGCTCGCCTTTTTTTATCTTCCCGGCATTGTGTTTTTTCAAAGCTAAAGTACAGAATTTAGACACTTCCATTTTTGATAATTATTTGACACGCAACAGTATCATGTAGGATCTTGGTTAGTTTGTATCTATGTGGATTCTCAGTCTTTACTAATCTTTAAATAAAGAGATTAATGGTCAAAACGTCAAAATAATGCATTTTAAGTGTTACAGATTTTAGATAACATTGGGATAGACGGAATAATGCTTAAGAAACTGGAATTGGACATTATTTTTGCAATTTGATTGCTTGCTTAATTATTCAAAGTAAATTTTGTAGGTTTAGCTCATGCATAATTTTTTTTGGCATGTAGACTGTAGACTCTGAAATCAATATCATATCAAAGATTATTGTTGTACATAGATTACCCCACATTATTGATTATTGTACGGAGTATATGAGGATTATGCTGGATTTTACATATGCTCTAATAAATAAGTAAACCTATTTGTTTTGCCGTCATTCTTTTGAGATGCCGTGTAGCCAAGCTACAAGAGTTAGGTTACTTTTCAAATGGGAACCTGTCTTTCTCTGATGTAGTTAATTGCTTTGTTTAAGCATAATGGATAACTATTTTGGATGAGGAAATTTTATGCATTTTGAGGGCAAAAAATGGAAGCTCTTTGTTCTTTCTTTAATTGCACTTAACGACCATTTGGTAGATGGTCATTACTTAGGCTAATGGGATTGATTAAACTTGTGTCCAAATCAATTTTTCATTCTCATTGTGGTGCTATTTCATTCTCAAAATGTCTATATCTCTTCATAAATTATCATTCCCACCTAAAAACCTTTTTCCCATATGGTAATGGATGGTAATGAAAAGTATGAAGAAAGCATTTGCTTGATGATAAATTTCCATCCCCATGAAGAATTGTGATGTTGATTTTCATCAGTATGGAGAATTATAATTTTGATTTTCCTTCCTAAGTTACACTCAAAGTTCATTTCCATCATCATTATTTATTACTAACTACCAAAAGGGTTGTCAAAGTTATAAGGTTTTGCTGCATTTTTTTATGGATGAAATTGATCATAACTAGTTTTCCTATTGCTGATGAGCTCTTTTTTTCCCCCTTAGAAAGAAGCTACGGTCCAGTATCTTTATATGGGAAGGGCTCCACCTTTGTTCACTGATATTCGAGTACTTCGTGATTCTACCGAGGATGACCATTTGGTAGGTGTCATAATTTACTTTACATCTATTTATTATTTACTAAAATTATATTTGTTAAAACAGTATAATTGAGTCACATGGCTGTTCTGTTAATTTAGGTTTTGGAGCTTGGATTGAATTTCCTGACAGCAGATGATATGAGTGCAATTCTTGCTGCAAAACTGCGGAAGAGACTTGGATTTGGAATTGTAGCAAAAATGCACTTGACTGGAATGCATGTTGAAGGAAAGGTATGCATTCTACAACCATCAACTCTCCCTGTTATGTAGAACCGTGGCAGTTGAGCTACCAATAAAAAGTTTTGTTGGCCCACTTCATGTCTTCATTATAATAGAAGAAAGGTGTTCCGGTTCTAATCTGTTTATCATGGAAGACATTGGAGAGTCCTATCATGGAACTGAGACAGTCTTCTAAGAGATTTCTTCTGTCGTATTAAGCCTTTGTCCCAACGGATTTAGTCACATAAACCACCTAGTTATATGATTCGGCCATCAAAATCCTCTTTCTTCTAATTTTCTTTTTAGTGCCAAACGCTCTTCTAAACCTATTGTATTTTATGTTTTAATTTGTATTGTTCCTAAATTCCTAATATATTTGCAATATTGATGACCGCTCAAATTTAAATTGTAAATCTGCTAATCCTAATCTTCCTTATTACTCATCTACTCTTGTTTTATTATTAATTGTGCAAGAAGTGAGAACCTACAGTCCTACACTAAGTGACTATTCTTTCTCAAGATTTCTCACCACATCGGAAGCCTATAGTATTCTTAATAGCTGCTCTGTATGCTAAAAAACTTTTAGCAGCCTACTGATAGCCTGTTATCTGACAGCTAATGCTTTTAATTTCTTTTGCCAATAGTATCCAAGTGACAAATTGATCATATTGTCTGGGAAATTAAGTTCTGTTTAATTAAAGTTTGGACCTTAAGATTCTAGCTATTGTTGGGCGTTTTTACTTGAACGGGGAAATGAATAAAAAATGGATGTTGGGAGAAGTGCATGCTAACACAATGAGCTAGAGAAGAGTTTGAGGTAGATGGTTCAAAGCTGACCCCAAATTATTTTGGGACTAAAGCTTTGTTGTTATTGGTCCAAAGCTGTAGTCACGAGTTTTAAAAGGTTGGACAATTGTGAGTTGTCGGGTTATGTAAAGGATTGGCATGGTAGTCACTACATGTGAGGCCTTTTTTGTTGAAAGAACAATGATATGGGTACAACAAAACATGCTATATCATCAGTATTACTGCAATGGTGGACTGTAGGGCTATGCTACTTTGTTCTGAATGCCTTTGTCAGCATTTATTACAATGAAGCATGTTACTTTGTCAGTATCATAAGGAAACATTATCAGTATTACTGCTATTGAAGGGATCCTAGGTTCTTGTTGATAGATTATGTGGATGATCCTTGTAACATAGTTTAAATTTTTGTTACATTGTTTGTGGAAGTTTCCTGATATACAATTTTGTTAGCGTATATGGTATAATTTGCATTGCTGTTGATTTTATTGATGAGGGTCACCTGGTCAGATGTAAGGATGTGTTCCTTGCTGTGATATAGAATATTAGGATGTGATATTTCTGTTGGAACCTTGATTTGAAGCAATATTAAAGTTGGCCACAGTTTAATAAGATGCAAGTCCAATTTAATGAGCTTTTGTTTGGCTTAATTATGGAAGTAAAAAAAACATTTAGCTGGTCAGTTGTTAGAGTTCCATCAGTTACTACATAACTATCAAGTAAGTAGCCTATTTTTTAGTCTATACGCAATGTGTATTGTTTCGAAAGATACAAAAATAATTATAGTTACCAAATTGTCAGATGAAATGTTTTTTATGTGATTCAAGTTGTCTTGTTAGGCTGTTAGCAATAGAACTTCACAAGAACTTAATTCCTCTTCAAAACCATTCTTCTGCAATGCAATACACGTTCTGCAAATCGAAAGTAGTATGTGTGGCAAAACGGCAGATTATAGAGTATAGATAAGAGTTATTGAAAGTTATGTTACAATGGGGGAACTGTTATATACTGTTTTTGTTTTCTGGTACCTTTTGTAGGCTATTTTTTAGTGTCCTGTTATTTTGAACATGGGACATGTCAGGAGACCTGTTTCTGATTCTTGTTCAGATACTGCAAGTATTTAATTAAGAAACTAGAGATTGAATCGAGACTTGATTATTATTTATGTCCTTGTGCACTGTTTTTTAGGTGCTGGTTGGTGTGAAGTTTCTACGTTCTTGGCCATTCATAGGCCGGCTGCGTGTATGTTTTGCTGAACCTCCATACTTCCAAATGATTGTCAAACCCATATTCAATCATGGTCTTGATGTAACAGAATTTCCTGGCATTGCTGGCTGGCTGGTAAAATTTCTTTGTTCTGTTTAATCTTGAGTCCTGACTTTCACTTTGTCATATGAACTTGACTTTATTGTGATTCTTGGGTCTTAGGATAAGCTGTTGGCTGTAGCATTTGAGGAAACACTTGTTGAGGTACTCCTTGCAACTTCTTGCCAAATTTATTAGTTCTAATTATATGCTTTGGCACTAAAATTATGTGTATGTATGGGCAGCCTAATATGCTGGTTGTTGACCTGGAGAAATTCGTATCTCCAGAACCTGGTAAGTTATTCAGCATAATATGCAATGTCTCATTTGTAGTGGTGTAATTGTATAATTGGTTTATATGTTTAATATGAAGAAAAAATCATAAATCTGATGTGGTTACTCTTTTATGTGTTGAGGTAGCTGACCCTAGGGAAAAAGAGGAGGATTTATTTTTGAAATGCGAGATGAATTTTGAAAAGACTAGTTCTTTATAATGTTCCCTGCATATTCATTTTGGTCATGGATATTCAAGGAGAGACGTGATTATTTCATGTGTCAATCTATGTGGAGTAGAGTTACATATTTGACAGCTTTTTATTTACTTTCAAGGCCATGGGCTTTGTTGATAGGGTTAGCCTGTAAAAGGCAATCTAAAGGGTTCCACTCTTACATTTAAGTACAAATGGGATGGCATAAGTCTAAGTTTTGTGGTTTTGCTATAGAAGCATACTTTGTATTGAGGACTTGAGTAAGCTATATTAATTTGCGTTGAACTTTGAATCTAGGTTCTAAGTAATTGTGATGCATGATCACCTTGAAACACCAAGTTTAAAAGTATATTTGTGAGCTAACTAAACCATACAACATCAACATCAACAACAACAAAGCCTTAGTCCTAACTAAGACATGACTTCGGATGAGGAATTGCCACAGCCACACAAATTGTCCTCAACCTCTAATAGACTCATATCATTTTCATCCACTCTTGTATAAGTCTGCTTTGGTCTTCCATTACTCGTCTCCTTCCCATCCTTTTGACAATCTTAGCCCCCTCATTGATAAATTACTTGATCTATGTCTAACATACCCAAACTTTCATAGTCAATTCTCCCCTAATTTTATTCTGAATAGATAGATGCAGAGCACAAACCTAATAACTCATCCCTTCTATCCCTTATTTAATCCTTTTTCTGTATGCTCACACATTTAACAAGTCATATTGCATTCATCTTGAGAATCTCACAATAATTCAAAGGTCGATTTTTTACCATGTAATATTGTTAGCTTGATAGCTGTATGGTATAATTTTTCCTTCAGTCTCTGGGGCATGCATGCTCACAAGGAAATTTGGAAGCACCCTCTCCTTGAACTAACTAGATTCGATTCTATGAGCAACATCTCTATCAAGTCCACCATCCTTTTGGGCAGTAGATCTTGTGCATTGGAAAAGGTCAGAACATCAAACAGCTGAACACTCTAGCATCTTAATTGATGGCACTTGCTTTGTCTGTATTTCTTGTCTCTCCAAGTTTACTCTCCAAACTTTTTGTCTCACATATTTTCAACTTAAGCCTCAACATTCCAACTTGTTACTGTAATTCCAGCTTACTTTCCATGCCTTATTTAATTTCATCAATCAACACAACATATATGTAAACATCATGCACTATGGCATTTCATCTTTAATTGAGCTTGTCAATATGTTCATTGTTATGGCAAAACGAAAAGGATAAGTATAGAACTTTGATATATTCCAATTGCGATAGGGAATTCTTCTGTTGTCACTTGTATTCCAAGTTTCCTACACTGTTGTGCTCACTTGTGCGCGTTCCCTTATACATGCCTTTTATGATGTCAATATACTTTGAAATATCTTTCCTCGTCAAAGCCCACCAAAGTTCTTCTCTTAGTACCGTTTCATAGTCCTTATAACAGTAAAACCATTTGCTAGTCCTTGTAGTTCTTCATGAGTTGTCTCATGAAATGAGTTGCCTTGGTTCTTGTTAATCTTAGTTCAGTCAATTGCCCCTAGAGCTTCATAGTATGACTCATTAGTATGGTCCCTTTTTGATACATTAGGATTATGGTACTTTTTCTCCGTAAAATGACATCTTACTACTTACCCAAAATCTTATTGAAATTTTGTTTTAACCACTCAATTTGTGGAGGGGCAAAGCAAAGGGCATAGAATCAGCAGCCCTATGTCTTTGACCGCATCTGTTCAATGCTCTTTTCACTTCTTTTAAATCCTTAGCTAAAATTTCCGATCTATCATATCATGGATCTTTACATCCCTAATATTTTTCTCTTGATCTTCATTGAATAAATTACAAAATAAGATCTCCATTTATCCTTTATGTTAATATCTTCAACAAAAACCCTTTGATCAGCAATCCTTTACACACTTAATTGTCCCAATATTTTGCCTTTTTCTTTTTTCTTCTTTTTTTCTCATCTTTCATGACAGCAATTTGCAAATGTCTTTTTCCTATTCTTTTTAATATAATCTTGCATAAAGCTTCCGATTCACCTTTGTTCTTGCACTTCGTACAACCTTTTTTTTATTCTCTTTGAGTGTCTTTTGTTTTTCCGTAGTTCGTATCTTTCTGACATTTACCTAACCTTCGATTACAAATTCATTATTATTTTTAATTGACTGTGGCTTGCTTATTCCTCTAGAATCGCCTAAACCTCTTGTGCATCTTTTATGCTATTCTCCATTTCTCTCCATGAATAAATGTTCAAGATCCATTCTCGCTGACCAAATACATGCATAGGTCATTTTATCCACAAAATTTTGCTTGGTCTCCCTTGATGTTTTTGCCATCGAATTCGAGGTTCCACTTTTGGTCTTTGTTTTCTTCTCTTACCTCAAAAATCAAGCACCCAAAACCTAGGTTGGGTTGCTAATTCGCTATATTCATGCCAGATATCACTTAATATAACTATTGTCTCAAGCATTCCTTAGTCGAAGGAAGTTAATTTGACTCACTTGATTGCCGCTCCTATAAGTCACTAGGCGAGAGCCTTTTCTGGAACCTAGTGTTCGTGTACCCAAGTTGTGTGCCAATGCAAAGTCTAAAACATTATTTCTTGTTTCTTGTCTACCTAAAACTCCTAAACATCCATGAAGGCTTTTGAAGCAATACCTAGGGATCACCAGTTCACCACCAATGATAAAACTGATCCCTTCTAAAAACATGTTGCACTAGTCCCTCCGTATCTTCCTTTAATTCATCATTAATAAAAGCAAAGTTTGTGAGAAACTATCTTTATAAACTCTTTTTTTGCAAGAAAATATCTTTTAGAATATTAGTGGCAAATAAGTACCTCTAAAAACTTGTTTTGAAAGGTAGTTTCTTGCAAACTTTCCCCAACAAAATGTAGTCTATGTTATTTGTTGTGCTTAAGCATTTATATTTGTCACTATCGATCCCTTCATAAGTTTACTGCTGATCACTCTTTCTAGGCATCACCAGTTCACCACTACATTAGTATATCACTGACTCCCTGACCTATGAGGATACCCATTCCATTCCTTTGGGTGAATTCTTTCTCGTGCTCCAAAGCTTATACCCAAATATTCACTTGCCTCCCATTTGGTCTCATGTAGCATCATTATGCTGATTATGATCCTCTTCATAACCTCTAATGATTTCGTTGGTCACCCAGACAAAGAGCCGGTGTTCCATTGCCTTAACATCTTGCTCTCTTTCCATTACCATGGAATAGGTTCTTTATTAAACTATTCCACAAACAGAATTTCAAATGCGAATTTTATAGATACTGTCTAGATTTTCGGTTGAAATTGGTAATTTGGAGCAATGAGTATATTTGTCAAACTACATCTTGACTGCATCATGTGTTGTTGCAGATTATGTGGATACTGAAGTTCTTTTTTTTTTTTTTTTGTTATTACACAGAGACTTGGTTCTCCATGGATGTGAAGGAGTCTGTTGCGTATGCAAATGTTGAAATTATTGAAGCAGCGGAACTGAAGGCATCTGACCTTAATGGTTGGTGCTAATTTTTATTTTATTTTTGTTAATTCTTTTGTACACTTTGTAGTGTTGTCAAGTGTTTATAACTTAATTTTTTTTTTCAGGCTTTTCTGATCCGTATGTGAAAGGAAATCTTGGTCAGTACAGATTTAGGACTCAAGTACAGAAGAAGACGTTAAATCCAAAATGGCAAGAGGAATTCAAGGTTCCCATAAGTTCATGGGATGGACAGAATGTACTGGCTATGGAAGTCCTTGACAAGGATCGTTTTTCTGTTGATGACGTTCTTGGGTGAGTCCTTTAGCTCTTATATTCCTACTTCCTACATGCACTGACAATAGTTAATATTTCGTATCAAGTTTTGTATTGCTTGATTTTCATGTTTATACTGATGTTGATCCCATCTATAAATAGCCTTGTCACTACATACAATACTATTTTACCCGAAAGTGTCTTTTCTCTCTCTTTGTGGAAGAAGGAATGTAATTAAAAAAATAAAAAAGAAAAGTTTAACCCCTTGCTCCTTTTTACTATCCCTAAATCCATCTTTACCTGTGAGCTAGCTTCCTTTAAAAAAATCCTTTAGATATCCGAGTGTATTCGTTTCTACCTTGCTGTGTGCTGAAGGGATAAGACTTAAAAGTAAAAGTAAATGCAGTATTTCTTCTAATGCTTGTTTTTGTTACTGCTATCCTTTTCGTATCTGATTATGTATCTGCAGAATGGAATCACACAAGATTCTTTTGCTTTTGGATTACAATGAACTCAATAAAATGAATTGTTCAACTGTCTTGTAGATCTAAGCGAGTATTTACATGGAAGTTTATAGGTTAATTATGTAACTACATTTGCTGGGGTAAGGTTGTGTATACTGTTTATCCTAACCCATATTCCCTTCCCCTCTTGCTGCCACTTCAGAGTTTAGTTAACGTTGTTGAGTGAATCAACATATTTTATGCATAGAAGATGTTACAAATCAATGAAAAGGTCATTTAACGGCATGGTCATTCTTTTTGATTTACAACAGAAATTGTTCGGTGAACATCAACGAGCTTAGGGGTGGCCATAGGCATGATATATGGCTGGCTCTTGAGAATGTCAAGGTTGGAAGATTGCATCTTGCTATAACTGTTGTTGAGGCAAATGGAAAGGTAGCTCCAGCAAATTCATTGTGCTTATTTGATTGATTATTAGACTTCTCATTCTATGATAGTATTTTTGTAGCAGTGGACAGATTTTTGTATGTATTGATCTGACAAGAGATGCTGGCAGGGGAAGGAACAAGAAGCTGAAGAAGTGAAGATTTTGTCGGACAAACCAGCAGCACTTCAAAGTGAGATGGATGAACAAGGACAAGAACAAGAACGTACCTCGACTGTAAACCCACAACCATCTGTAAATCCACAATCTGTTGCTGATACATTTGAAGCAATTGATGTTGAGGGGCAAAAGGAGACTGGAATATGGATACATCATCCTGGAAGTGAAGTTTCTCAGACATGGGAACCTCGGAAAGGAAAAAACAGGCATGCTGATACTGAGATCCTTGCAGGAGACACACCAAAATCATCCCAGCTGGACAATAGTAGTGGTGATGAGACCAAGGAAGAAGACAAAGCAAAACGAAGTATATTTCGAAGGGGCTTTTCAAAGCTATTCAACAAACATGCTGAGAGTGAAGATCAAACGGCGAGCTCTAGCGTTGAAGATCCACTTCATTCTAATGTCAAAGCCAGCCACGTCAAAAAGGTTGGGATCAACCTTGTAATGGAGGATGAACTTTCCAAACCACTGTTAAGTAATGAGGTAAATGGTGGGGACAGTTTTGGTAAGCGTGATGTGAAAGATCGGGCTAAAGATATGTTCAAAAGTGCTAGAAATTCTGCACGCCATTTGAAACAGTCAATTTCAGGGAAAGGATCCAACAAGACCGATACTTCAGCAGATGGGTTGGAGTATGATTCTTCGGATGACTCGTTATCATCCTCTCTTAATAGTCAATCAATTGAAGGAATTCCAATTTCTTCTAGATTCATATCAAAGAGTGCTGATGTTGAGGCAGAAAGTACGGATCATTCTCAGACAATTGACCCAAGGTTAACTGAGCCTTGACACGCCTGTTCATCTCAGACACATTTTTAAGTTTCACAGAGTTTATACCGGAGATTTTCGTTTTATTATCTTCATTGTTTAAATGTGTAAGAAGATTTCTTAATTTTCAACCTTCGGATAGAGTATACTGGATGTATAAATAGATCCATGTTCATTGTGAACACATATAGGCGTGCTGGGATAAGTTCCAAAATTCAGTGGCTGCAAGTCTTGTAAAAGCTACTTCATATTTCAGTTTCCAAGTCCATTTTTGACTTTGTGAAACTAAGAAATACAGACTTCTTTGTAACTAAAATGGCAAAAAAAAAAAAAAAAGAAACGGGGATGGATGCTGTACAAACCTAGAATTTTCTTTTGAAATGCATACACTGAATATCAAAGTAGTTTTACTATTCTGCAACTAAACCCTTTTTCTTTTATGCTTTGCATGTTAGTGTTATTGAACGCATTGCTGATAAGAAAAGCATAAGAAAACTTAGTACAGAAGCAAAATGTTTTAGACTTTTAGATGCATTCTACTTTTTCTGATGTTGAACATGAAAAACAGTTTTTCCTTGTCACAAAACCAACAGAAATACTACTAGAATGTTACTTTGAAATATAACATGACAGCATCAAATAGCAGGGTGAACATTATAAAACCAATCTGCTAATCCTTTATAATTTCACAAAAGGAATCAATGTTCAAAGCATTATGCTTAGAAAAACTCTTTTGAAGAACATTTCTCCACATCCCTCTTCTAGGAACAAATCCGACCGAAACCATACTTTTGAAGACCCATTCTACATCTCTAACAAACTTCTTTTCAGCAAATCCCAACAACAACAACTTGTAAGACAGAAAGCTCGGTATCAACGCCTTTGATCTCATCATTTGTACAAAACTTTTAGCATCAACATATCTCTTAGACTTAAGTAGTCCATACAAAACCTCTTGGTAAGTTCCTTTATTAGGTTCGCAACCCATGAGCCTCATCCGATCTAACAACTCCATTGATTCCTTGACTCTCCCTTGTTTTTGCAAGCCGGATACCAACACATTAAACGTGACAGAATCAGGCGAAACCCCTTCTTTTTGCATCCTATCAACCAAACCAAATGCCTCATCCACCATACCCTTCTCACACATACAATGCATTAAGGTTGAATATGTTTGTTTATTAGGCTTACAGTTCTGCTTAGGAAATTCGTCGAACACTTGGAAGGCATCTTCTAAACGCCCACATTTACACAACCCTTTAATCAGAATATTAAGACTTACACCATCAATTTGAACTCCAACTTTCGCCGCATTCTCAAAAACCCCATGAACTAACTCAAACTCCTTGGAACACACCAACAAATTGAGCACAAAATTGAACGTTTTCGTCGACGGCCAACAATTATACTGAGGCATGTCGAACAGAGTCTCGATTACCCTGTTACATAAACCACCTACATTGCCAAAAACCTTCATCACATTATAGAAAAACTCATCCGAAACACGGATATTTTTCTGGGTTTTAATCAAATTGAGCATTTGATCAATTGCCTCGAAATTCTGTATTTCTCCAAGCTTGGAAATGATCACACTGAAGAGGGGTTCAGTGGGTTTATAGTCTTTTCGCCTCGAAATGTGATCCAACATTGGAAGAACTGAATTGGGTTCTAAAGTATTGAAGATTTTGACAACTTCATTTGGGGATAACCAATCTTTGTGATATAGTTTTTGAATGGCGGGAGATTTGTTAGATGATGGCGTTGATGAAATGTACTTGAATAATCTATGGTTGAATGATGATGAACTGAGCATTGATCTAAGTATAGCATTGTTGAATAATTTCATTATTACTATGAAAAAAGAATAAGTAATGCAAAATTTCTTGAAAATGGTTTGTGTAGTAGAGGATGAAATATCTTGACGATGACATAAATGTAGCACACTACAGTACTACACACTACACACCTAGGTTGCACGGGTTCAAAAACATGGTCAAAAATGGGGACGGGGACGAAAAACGACAAAATCAAAGTTTCTAAAAACGAGGACGGCAAGGAATCGGCAATTTAAAAAACACAAAATAATTTAAAATACAATAGTCTTTAATATTTTAATGTAACAGTAACATAATAGTCAATTCATAAAATGTTAAAGTACAACATTATCATTAATCGATTTGTGGTCGTCGTGTTCTCCCTCAAACTCGTCGTCGTTCGTTCAAACTTCGCCCGAAATTCAGTCCAAGTCGCTGACAATTTTTATTTGATTTGATGAATGTCGAGTGAAAAGAAAAGCAAATAATGAATGTTGAGAGAAGAAGTCAGATTAAAAGAGATAAATGTTGAGTGAACAATTAGAAAGAATTGAAAGAGACAAGAGGAATAAAAAATTCAGTGAAGTAAAAGGAATAAAAAAGATGGAGAATTGAAGAGGACTAGAGGAGTAAGTGAGTAAGAAGGTCGGTGAAGTAGTTTGTCAAACAATAAACCCTAGACTTTGGTTTTGAGTGGTATTTTAATAATGTTGGGCTTTGGGCTCTTATTTGCATTTGGACTTTTGTCTTAAAAAGACTGGAGACTTTTATTTTGTATCTAAGCCGACCCCGAAACGTCCCCAAAGTAGCACACCCGTCCCCGCCCAATTGGTGCCGACCCCGAAACGTCCCCAAAGTAGTACACCCGTCCCCGTCCAATTGGTGCCGACCTCGAGACATTTTTCAGACGTCCCGTCCCCGAAACGACCCCAGTACGGATTCGCCAAGTTCCCAAAGATACCCGTGCTTCATAGCTACACGCTACACACTACACACTACTAGCACTTCACTCACAATAAACCACTATCTAATCATATTTGGAAGTTCTTTAAAATAAATTCATTAGATGGGAGGCTTCTAAACCTCAATTTTCAATTCTTATACTTAGGGGTGTGTAGAGGATGAAAAAAATTGGAATTTGTCTTATATAAAACCTGCAAGACTTAATGGTGTGGCCGACCTATTTTAACATTGGGTTTAATATCTAGTCCAAAAGTTGTTAATGGCCTAGTATGCTCTTTTTAACAAAAAAAAAAAAAAAAAAAAAAAAAAAAAAAAAAAAAAAAAAAAAAAAAAAAAAAAAAAATAATAATAATAATAATAATAATAATAATAATAATAATAATAATTAAAACTCTTCTTATTCATATTTCAATACTCCTATGACTTATGCATTTCACTCCTTTTTTATTTCCCAACTTAACATTTTCTCTCTCTTCTCCATCTCCATCTCATCTCATCTCATCTCCATCAATTCTTTTTTTTTTTTTTTCTCGTTCTACCCATAATTTCGTCATATTCTTGCTTGGTTTTACTTTTGGATAATTTTATCTCCTTTTAATTGTTTCTTAGCTCAATTATGCCATTATTTAAGGTTATTGTTATAAGAGGAAGTAGAAATTACTCCAATGTTAGAAATTTGATTAGAAATTCATTGATTTTAAGTAAGTTTTCATTAAATTCCTTAATTTTTAGCTCAATTATGCCGAAACGACAACCCATCGTTAACCCCTAGCCCTGGCGCCCTGCCGTTCGCTCATAGCCCCGCTGGTAGCCGGCCGCCTCTGCTGCGCTGCTACTTTAGTTCGAGAATTCCAAATTTCCAGTTATGTTAATTGTTATTTGTTACTTTTACTTTGTTTAGTTGGTTTGTAATTTATAATACTTGATTTAAATTATTAATTTGAAGGGGTTACATAACTTTTTTGGGGGTTACCAATTTTTTTAAGGGGATACTCAACTTTTTTTAGGGTTACTAATCTTTGTTGAAAGAGTTACTAATCTTTGTTGAAGGGCCAGGGTTACTTAACTTTTTGGGGGGTTACTAATCCTTGTTGAATGGGTTACTTAACTTTTTCTGGGGTTACTAATTTTTGTTGAAATGGTTACTTAATTTTTTATGGGCTTATTAATCTTTATTGAAGGGGTTACTTAACTTTTTCTGCGGTTACTAATCTTTGTTAGAGGGGTTACTTAACTTTTTTTGGGATTATTAATATTTGTTGAAGGGGTTACAGGTTACTTAACTTTTTTCTAGGGATACAAATCTTTGTTGAAGAGGTTACTTAACTTTTTTTGGGGTTACTAATGTTTGTTTGTTGAAGAGGTTTTTAAAAATTTTCATTAGTTATTAATTTTTATTGAAGGAGTTATTTAACTTTTTAAATGAAATTAAGCTTTAATATTGTGTTTGCTTGATTTTGCAGCAAAAAAAAAAGACTTGAATTATAATGATGAATGAAGAAATAAATAAAGTAGGTGGAGGAGAAAAAAATAACAGCATATTTATAGAGGGGAAGGTTACTGCAGTGAACCAGAAAACAGAAAATGTGCAATTGTGCATGTGTATGTTTTTTTCCTGACACGTGTAAGTTTTTTGTTTTGTCTTTTTGTATCGCACTGTTTGTTTTACGTGCGGCCAGCTGTACCAAAAACATGCTCAATATTTTGACGATGACGTGAATGTAGCACACTACACACTACACACTACTAGCACTTCTCACTTACAATAAACCACTATTTAATCATATTTAAAAGTTATTTAAAAGAAATTCATTAAATGTGAGGCTTCCAAAACCTCAATTTTCAATTCTTATACTTAGGGGTGTTCATTAATGATTAACTGGCTACCCGTGTTTCTGGTGTGGGTAATGCAGGCAGTGGTATTTAGGGCTTATTGCCTAGGCCAAAAAAGGCAGGTACCAACAAATCAGGTACATGATTTAAACGGGCAGAGAAAGTAGGTACGCGAATTGTTATTATAAATAAAAGAAAAAATTGATAAAAAATAATATGAACTTTGAACGATAATTCAATAAAAGACCCAACTTTCGATTTTTCGTTTTTGGACCTAACTTCAAAGCATATTTTCCATTTTCGGACTAACTTACCGGTAACCCGATAAAGTGGAAAACTAGTTCCATATTTTTTTTGTTTTTTCCTTTTAAAAAATTTCATTTTAATTTTTGTCATTCTTTTTATTTCACAACCGTTCCAAATATTCATCCTCCATCACCCCTCACCTTCTTTTACATCAGTCATCTTCTTCCTTTCTCTTCTTGCTCCAGCACCGCCACCACTTAGTTCTTCCTACCACCAAACCACCTCCATAAAAACTAAAACTTCATCCTCTTCTCAATAAACCGATCTACCCCTTCCCAATCAAACCCAGTTTCGACAATAAGCAGAGAGGCTCGAAAATCGAGTTCACAACCACAACTTTTGACATATCTCATAAAACAAGTAAAACTAGTTTCGAAGCTTAATCAACACAAAAATGGCAAAACAACAAAAATCATCAAATCATCCGTAGTAGAAGAAAACTTAAGTTTCATTCTACATATTAATGCTTAAATTTTTGAAAACACCAAACCTCTCATTATATATCTAACTAATTGGAAAGGGAGGATTAATTTAATTTAAAGCTATCAATCAAATTGAATTACACAAACTGAAATGAAATTGATGAAATTAAGAACAAATAAATCAAAAATTGATGGTCCGGTACTTTTCCTTTGATCTAACATTTCCTTCAATCAAATTGAAATTGGTGTATGAAATTTGTAAGATTAATAACAAATAAATCTTCTTCGACATACTTTTTCTTATTCATTTGATTGCTTCTTCAAATAAATCAAAGATTGATCCAAAACAAAAATTAATTTCATCAAAACTTGGTTGGTTTGGTTACTTTTGTTGAGTTGTAAATTTTATGTATTGAATATTTGATGTGTGACATATAACTCCCCTGCCCCATGCATTTTCAACCGAAAAGGAAAAAAAAAAAAAAAGAAAAGAAAAAATACAGAGAAAGAGAGAAAGGGAGAAATAAGGAATAAAGTCAGAGTGAGGGAGGAGGGTGAGAAACGTATTATAGAGTGAAATTCAACAAAAGTTGCAATATTCCAACAGTTGATAAATGAGATTTACCTAACTTTATAGGTAAATATTTACTAAGGTCCAAAACGGAATATATGCTTTAGAGTTGGGTCCAAAAATGAAAAATCGAAAGTTTGGTATTTTATTGAATTATCGTCTAAAGTTTGGATCATTTTCATCAATTTTTCCTAATTAAAATTACATTACTAAAAATATAATATACTTTAATTAGACTAATGCCTTTAGCGGTATTCTAATACTAGGAAAAAAAAGTAGAATTTGCTTTAGAATTTATTTTCTTGTTAACAAGGAAGATAAATTATACAGAATATTAAAGTAGAGTGTGCTATTGACACATTACAATCACAATACCCAAATTTACTTTAATAGTGTGTTTGAATAGATGGGAAATGAAAAGAAAGGAAGGGAAGAGATGTTGAAGGAGATATTTCCTTTGTTTGGAAACCATATATGGAGGGGGAAGGATTTGGAAGAAAAAGTGTAAGTTATTTTTGTCATTGTAAATCTATACATATTAAAAAACGGGGTGTCAAGTACTGTTCATATGAACAGTTGAACAGTGCGCCACAGGAGCCTCCACACACGTGCTTCGCCCGATGGTTGACGCGTGTCGGCCTCATCATCTGACCGTCCATTCCCTCTCCTTCTTTGTTGCCCCTCACTTTAGTCTTTCACCCTCTTCTCTCTTCTTTTTCTGTCTTCCGCTGTTCTCTTCTAGGGTTAAGGTTTTTCCTCACACTTTCTTCTCTTCTTTCTCTCTCATATATCGTTTTCTTGCGACCCTTTCCTTTCTAATTTCGATTATCGCCTGAATTCCTGCGACCCTTTCCTTTTTTTTTCGAACTCTTTGTTCTTGGTGTTGTTAGTTGACTCAATAAATTATAATTTTAAAATTGTTTGTTCTTGAAGAAGGCGTTGCCATCTGAACCTGAAAATGAAAAGGTAATTTTTCTCCTTTATGTTGTTTGTTTTTGCAACCCCTTCTTTGTCGGTCCAATTTCTATTGAATTTAGTTTTTTCAATTGAGTTTCAAGTTTGGTTTAGGTTTGAATAGTTTACCCTTTGCGAGTAAGAGTTACTATAATTTTTGTCTTTGGTATGTTAAATTTTCCAGAAATAATTCTCTCCCTTTGCTCAATTTTGTCTTCTTGGTGTTTGTTTAGTTTCAGTTTATGGTGATTGAAATAAAGGCACTAAGGCAGGCGAAGCAGTGGTGGATGGCAAAAGGTATGGTTTTACTGTTTAAACAAATTTTTTCTGCTCCTGTGTTCTTTGTTTTCACTTTTATCATGAAATTTTATTGATGATCTGATTATTTTATGATATGATTTTTTGTGTAATTTGGTTTCGATGGTTTGTTGGGGGTTGTTTTCATTGGGTTTATTTTGAAGTGGGATTTCTGTTGTTTAATCAGCTAAAAGTTGTTTTATTGGCTAATTGTTGTATGAATAAAAATGATTACAAGTTTACAACTTAAAGGATTCTTAATTAAGGAGATCACACAGTAATGCTATAGACAAAGCTTTGACTTGTTGACTTGGCGTTGAGAATAGGCGTCCAAGCTGGCGAGTGTGAAAGGTGGCGTGGTCCCTGGTGTTCCTGGCGAGCAAAGGTTCAACGCCTTGAGGTACCTGCACAAAGGAATAAATCCTTGGTGGATTTATCCACCTCCGATGAATAAGTAAGTAATTGTTTATATAATCTTAGAGAGAGAGTGAGAGCACAATAAATGCTTGTAATAAATGTGAATTGAATTCTTTGTTCTGGTTTTTCATGGGTATTTATACTGGTGAAGGTACACTGTTTTGCCCCTTGTACAGTAGAGAACTATTCTCCTCTTTCCTTTGGTAGGGAGGGTAGGAGGATTACTCGGCGTGTAATAGGGGCTTCCTCCTCCCACTTGGCTTTCTGCCTTATCTTGTGTGTTTTATGGAGGACAGGTGTCTTTCATCCGTTGCCCATATTTTGTCACACAAATTAATGTAAGGCTTTAATCTGAACCGTTAGATGGGTGTATAACATTTTCCCCTCATCAAGCCGTTGAATTTGAATAGGTGGTTAACAGCTAATTAATAAAGGGGTTTGATGATTACAACTAATTAATGAAGGGCCTTGAATGATTACAAAACGGTATCCGAGGAAGAGAAAAGGAGGCGTACTTTTGTACTTTTCCTTTGAGGATTGGTCGGAATTGCCCCTGCCCTTTCAATTTCATGGGAAAAGTCTTCTCTGCCCCCGTTTAATTGCTTATAAATACCTCTCCCTTCCTTGTAATCCCTCATTTGTTCTTCCTCATTCTTACTAACCTCTCAAGTTTTTCTCTGAAAATAGTTAGGTTCTCTTGAATTTAGTGTGAACACTGCTGTTCTTTGTGAGTGATAGTGACTTAGGTTTGGTTAATCTCCATTTCGGGGTAACAGTTCCTCGGTTTCTGTTTTCCTGTCTTGTGGTGCTCCGGTTTCTTCAAGCGTCACTCAAGTATTGTTCTTGTCCATCTTCGTTTATTTATCTCCTTCCTTTCGTTTCAATTTTCCTACTTCATATGGCTTCTGCTTCGTCCTCCAATGGGGTATATCTTCATCCCCCAACCAAAAGAGGGGTTTTGCGGGGTGAAGGGAACCCTATTTTATCTGGGTTCAAGGGGGTGAGAGCCATGTATCTCGCCTCTTCCACTCCTGATAGCTCGCCACCTCTAACACTTCAGAATCTCACACCTTTTAATTCTTGTGTGCAAAATTCTATGGTTAGAACAAAACTTTGTGCTAGAAGACCTCGCACAATGGTGGTTTCCTCTTCCTCTTCTGAAAAGGCGCCTTCCAAAGGGCGAGATCTTTCTGAAGATACCGAGGTTCTATTCGCCGGTCCTCCTGGCGAGGGTCAGAGGAATCAGACTGGCGAGCAACAGGAGGTGGAGGTTCAATCCTTCAACCCTAAAAATGATCCAAGTGCCATCCATGTCAGTAATGCTTGGATCAAACACTTGGATGAGGATCGTGGCGTGTTTAGGAAGTCTTTATTGCTTCCAGAGCACATTAGAATGATTGACCCCCTACGAGGCACTACCATTACTGAAATACAACCCAATGAGTTTGGGGTTTACAAGGACTCCCTCTTGTTTGGACTTAGGTTCCATACTCACCCCTTTGTAGTTACCCTTTTAGGCGAGTATGACATTGGGATAACTCAACTGACCCCAAACTCTTGGCACTTTATTAACTCTTTCATCGCCACCTGCGTGTTGAAGAAATTGACCCTTTCCTTCAACGCCTTCCACTCTCTTCACTTCCTTAATAGGGTCCCCAACCCTGCTGCTGGGTATAGTTGGTACGTCATCTCCAACCGCTCTCATTATAGAATTGTGATAGACAGGACCTCTAACCTTCATGAGTGGAAGGTCAAGTTTGTCTTTTTTGTAACTAGTGATTTGGACATGGTGGGTCGTTATGGTAGGTGGAATGACAACGCCCAGCATCTGGGTAAATCTAATGCAATTCCACACCTGACCGCCGGGGAAGAGCGCACCCGGGCTTACTTTAAGGCGTCCTCAGAGGACAAGGAATGTCCAGCCAATTGGGTGCCTCTTCCTTATTTACTAAATAACAACTTTTTTCTTTGCACCACCGGTTTGTGCGCCAAGCTAGTTAGAGAAAGGTACCTGATTGTTTAACATTACCATTTGCTTGCTACGCGCCCCCTTTTATTATGTTTCCTCTTTTATTTCTTAGAAAAAGCCATGGCATGCCTTAAACCTGAAGAAAAAGGCGAAGGGAACGCCATGGAGGCCGTAAGGGACTTACTTGCTCGTCGAAAGATGATGAGCTTGAAAGAGAAGCTCGCCTTAAAGAAGGTACTTACACACACCATCCCTCTCCTGGCTAAGTTTTTCATTTTTTATTTTTAATCTTATGTCTATGTGCTTTACTGACGCTGGTGGTTTTATCAGGAGAATATGGCGGGCAATAAGGAGGCGCCTTCATCAAAACGACCTGGCGTGTCTATAAAGGATCCAGGGCAAAAGAAGGCCGCCACCCTTGCCTCTTCAGCTGGCGAATGTAAAGGTAAGGGAAAGATGGACGCCTCTGCAGCTGCTGGGGGCGTAGAGAAGTCGAAGGGAAAGCAAACTACCCCTGTGCCTTCTCCCAAGAAGAGTAAGGAGACTCCCTCTCCAACTGGGGGCGTTAAAAGGAAGCACTCCTCTCCTGTGCTTCCAGGCCAACATAAGAGGGTAAAACATGTGGCGACCAAGCCCAAAGCCCCTTCTTCTTCCCGTCCTTCCTTGCCTAAGGAGATGACCCCATCTTTTGCTACCCCACCTACTTTTGGCGAGGTGTCCACCCCTTCGTCATCTTTACCAAAGGTGGGACTCTCTTCCACCCCTACTGCCCCTTCTCCCCCAAATTCCAAAGAAGCCACCGCACAACCACTCAACGCCCCCTCTCCATCCAAACAACAAACTCCACTTAAACAAACCAACACACTCCCAAAATCTAAACTGGCGGGGTCCTCGTCCAAGTCCACGCCTACTCCATCTTTTAAGGAGGGCGCTGAACTCCCCAAGGCTGGCCCTTCTCAATCAGCCCCTACAGGCGCCGACTTGGATGGCGGCGTCCTGGCTGGTCTTGCTGACAAAGTGAAGGCCAACATGTCAGCAGCCACCAAGCTGCAAGCCCAACAGTCTTGTAATTCTTTTAGACCCAATTTTGTACGTACTTATCAGTCATCTTTCGACTCCATCATTTATTCACCTACTGATCCTCGTGCCTCTGTTTTTTCGGTTGCCCGTTCAGAGATCCAAGTAATGGACTGTTCAATGGAATCTCCCGCCACTATGGAGACTGGGCGTACACCCTCAGTGCGCCTATCCTCTACTGATAAAAGGAACATGCTGGGGAGCATGCTGGAGTGTGCCCCTAAAGGCTATAATGAAGGCCTAAAGGGTGTCAAGGATGGACTGTTGGGTCCATGCCTCATGGATCTCGCCAATGTAAAAAATTCTAACCTGACTTACAATTTTCCTTAGTTTTATGCAACTGTTAATTTGCTTTACTAATCCCCTTTGTTCTTTTGAAGGTTATGCTTCGTCTTGATGTCTTTGTTAGCTGGGCACAAAAGCAGCGAAGCAGTTGCTGAGGCTTTGTCGCTTTCTGAGCAAAGTTGCCAACTTTCAGCCGAGGCTACCGAGCTGAAAGCCAACTTGGAAAAAGGGCGCCAAGAGAAGGACGCCTCTTACCTTAAGATGAAGAAATACTGTGAAGTTATGAATAACGGTTATACCAACATGCTTAAGGATAAGGGTTCTTCCGACGCCGCTTATGCGTCTGAAGTCGCTTCTAGGAAGGCTGTTGAGGCAAAGTTGGTGACTGAGGCCAAGAGGGCTGATGAAGTTGAGTCCAAAGTGGCAAGCTTGCAAAAAGTTAACAAAGAGTTAAAAGAAAAACTGAAACGCCACTCTGAACTTAAATCAGCATATGACAAGGCCCTTGGCGAGAAAGAGGAGCTCGCCCGTTCTAAAAAAGACTTAGAGTGTCAAAACAACACTCTAAAAACTGGCATGAACAAGCTTCAAGACGAATCTATTGGCATTTATGATGAAGGGATGACTGATATGAAGAACTTGGTGAAGGAGGCATGGGAACTCTGCTATCGCCATAGTGAAGACAAAGTGGATTACTCTTATTTTGAGTGCCGGCTCGATTACGTTAGCAGGGCCTTTTTGGCCAACCAAAACAATGATAACCCTCCTTCTTCCTTTGAATCAACTTCTATTAAGGAGGAAGAGGAGGAAGAGTCTGATCGCCCTGTTAATCAGGCTAAGAGCAAGGCGGCAGGCGAGCAGAGTGCCCCTCCCAGTGAAGTTGTGACTATAACTAATAGTCCAGCACATGGTGCCCCTGTCCCCCCTTCATCTTAGTTTATTCCTTTGTAATTTTGTACTCTTCAAAGCCTTACTTCCTGTAAAGAGTTTGTAGAAATTAATAATATAATCCTTCTTCTGACTTATCATGGCGTTCTTTTATGGATTTTTTTTACTTTATGTTTCAATCAACTACCTTGATTATTATTCATATGAGAGCGCTAAAGTTTTTGTTTGGATGATTTTGACTATAAAAGAGTTAGAGTCAAAATCACCTATATCGATTGCCCCAACTTTAGCGCCTTATATTGCGAATAAAGGAGCTCTGAACTTGGTAAGGTTTAAACAAACTGTATTGTTGATTTTTACTCGGTCTCTAAGGGACTGTAAAAAATCAACTACCTTGATTGCCCCTAAACCTTATCAAGTTCAAGCTATTACTTGTCGATCGTTTCTTCTTTTAATAACCCAAGATGCCATCGTTATTTTTGCATTTGACATCTTAGGAAATCATGGAAGTGTTTTAGTTGGTGATTGCCTTGTTGAATGAATTTTTAGATGACTCCCATTAAGTGCCCTTTAGGGTCTCGCGAATGCATAGGCATGCTTTTGACGCTAATTGTAATAGCCTCAGCGTTTGAACGCCGTTTGAGGTCTTATAGGATAATTGCCCAGTGTTGAACGCCATTTGGGGTCTTATTATATGGTTGCCTCAGCGTTTAAACTCCATTTTGAGGTCTTATAGGATAATTTCCCCAGCGTTGAACGCCATTTGGGGTCTTATTATATGGTTGCCTTAGCGTTTAAACGCCATTTTGAGGTCTTATAGGATAATTGCCCCAGCGTTGAACGCCATTTGGGGTCTTATTATATGGTTGCCTCAGCGTTCAAACGCCATTTTGAGGTCTTATAGGATAATTTCCTCAACGTTAAACGCCATTTGGGGTCTTATTAGATGACTTTAAATGCTTGTAACCTTTCCCTTGTCATTTGTATCTTTTTAAAACATCCTCTTGATGTTACACTTATATTTGATACTTCCTGAGTGTGTCTGCATTACATGTTCGAGGGAGATGGTGTCCATTTATTCTTTCTAGTTTGAATGTTCCATCATGAATTTGTTCTGCTATCTTATAAGGTCCTTCCCAATTTGGTGTTAGCTTCCCCTGTTCATTTGCTCGCCCAACTGTTTCCATTTTTCTCAACAACAAGTCGCCTTTCTTAAGTTGGCGTATTTTGACTGTCTTATTGAACTCATGACTCATGCGTATCTTGTATAGTTGTTGGTGAAGTAGGGCATTTCCTCTGACTTCTGGGAGATAGCCTAGATGTAATTTTAACATTTCCCAATTGGCGTCTTCATTGTACAACATCACTCTCAAGGTAGGTTCTTGCATTTCTATTGGCAGTACTGAATCTGCCACATATACTAAGGTGAAAGGGGTCTCGACGGTTGAGTTTTTGACCGTGGTCCTTATAGACCATAGGACATTAGGGAGTTCCTCCACCCATAACCCTTTTGCATCCTCCAACTTTTTCTTGATTCCTACGTAGAGGATTTTGTTGAATGATTCTACTTGACCATTTGCTTGTGGGTGTCCTACTGCTGCGAAAAGGGCGTGCATCCCTTGATCGCTCAACCAATCCTTGAGACGATCATTTTCAAATTGTTTTCCGTTGTCGAAAACAATGGATTGAGGTACGCTATATCGAGTGATAATATTTTTCCAGATGAACCCTTTCACATCATTAGTGGTTATGTTTCGGAGAGATTCAGCCTCGACCCATTTGGTAAAGTAATCTACTGCTACCAAAACAAATTTTCATTGGTCCATCGCTTGAGGGAAGGGTCCAAGGATATCCATGCCCCACTTGGAGAAAGGAAGAGGGATTAGAACGGGCTTGAGGTAGCTCGCCGGTTTTTGGTGTAGATTTGTAAATATCTTACACTTGTGACACTTTTGAACTATTTCCCATGCATCCTTTCTGACTGTTGGCCAAAAGTACCTTGTTCGCAGTGCTTTTTCTGCTAGCACGCCAGCCCTGATGTGGGAGGAGCATTGCCCCTAATGCAAATCCTCCAAAATATTTCTCCCACTTTCCAGAGTGACGCATTTCAGCAGAGGGTGAGAAAAAGACTTTTTATAGAGAGCCCATTCCATATTATGAACCATTTATCCTTGGCTTTTATGTATTTGGCCTGCTTTTTGTCTTCAGGGAGGCCGCCCGAGGTTTTGTACGCCATTATTCCATCCTTCCAAGTGTTGCTTCGATCAATATAGGCGACTTCTTCTCCTACACTTCTCTTTTCTTTGACTTCCCAAAATACTGATCTTGGGGTGTCGTCAGCTGCAAAACTTGCCAACTTTGCCAAGGCGTCAGCTTGATTGTTGTCTTTTCTTGGGACATGGCTGAGAGTAAATTCCACGAGATCTTTGACCTCTTCCTGCACCACATTTAGATATTTAACCATAGCATCTTCCCTTGCTTCAAACTGACCATTCACTTGGCGCACTACCGGCTGGGAGTCTGAGATGGCGTTTACTTTTGTTGCCCCAGCTGCCTTACACATCCTGATTCCATTCAATAGGGCTTTGTACTCTGCCTCGTTGTTGGAGGCTTTGAATTTGAACCTCATTGCATATTCGTACTGAACAGGCTATCGCACACCTATCAAAAGTAAACCAAACGACACTAACTAATGTAGCTAGGGTAGTAAGGATCGAATCCTCAGGGAAGCAGTTAAACTCTATTAGTTCTAAAAAGCTTAAACTGTATAAAGAGCCTTGGTCGAGAAGTACTGACTAACTAACTAACTATTGACTAATTACTAAATAATTACTGGAAATGACGAAGGATTAAACCAATAAACTAAGCCTAGGGTCATTCGGGTCACCAAGAACAACTAATGGATTCACTAACAAAGATCGTTCAACCTCACAATTATCGTCAAATTAGGGCTCACTAATTCTCTCGAATCTAGACTCCCTCGAAACTCATCTAGCGGCTCTCGCTCATGCCTAGACTAATTCCGCCTATTATTCAGTGGTCTTATTGTGGTATTTTTACCTCTCGGCATCAAATTCAACAATTACCAGAATTACAACTAAATCTGCGCACAATTCAATTGTAAACAAAGAAACCAATAATAAGAAATTGACTACTAATTATGGGATTGAAACAACCTAATTTAATTAGTCCATTGATTGATCAAGGTTTCCCTAACCCTAGAAATTAGACTACTCACTCATGATTATGAAAATTAAAGCAAGAATAGTTGTAAAATCCCTAATTGAATTCATGAAATAATTAACAAATAAACTAATTAATATAAGCAATTAACTAAATTAGTTAAGCTAAAGAGACTAAAAAGCATAAATTAACTAAAATAAAGAACAAAAACAGAAAAATTACCAAATTGGAGAAACAATTGAAGACTTGAATTGAATTGAGAATCAATGTTATGAACAAAACCCTAATTTCCCTAAATTAATTTGAGAGAGAAAAGTGCTTAATTCTAAAACCTAAGAGAGTAATTCTAATTATGAAAAAGCATCCCTTCTTTTTCCTAGAAAGTCGTGCCTAATGTACCCAAAGTTGGGCTTACAAAGCCTAAGTACGAAGAAAATAAAAAGAATTAAAAATCCGGAAAAATCGTCTGATGCGGGCGCATAGGAGGTTTATGCGCCCGCATCAAACCTCCAGAACGCCTTTAAGTCTGCAATCTTCTTTAAATGCGCCCGCATAAGTACTTTATGCACCCGCATAAGTACCTCAGAAGTCTATTTTGCTTCCTTTTCTTCTTATTTCTTCATAAGTTCTTGTTAAGACTGTTTATACTTCTTGACACGCATTTACATGCATCTTTACTTTTTCAGGGGAAGACGCGGAGGCACGAGCGGAAGAGAATCAAAACACCCAAAAAAAATAAAAAAACAAAAAAAAAAACTCCAAGAAAACTATAAAACACAACCTAAACCATCAAAAAAATCAACACCTCAAAACCAACACCAAAAACATATAAAAAAAATAAAAATAAACAAAAAACAACCGCCTTCAAACAGAAAATATAAAAACAAACAAACAACACAAAAAAATAAAAAAAAAAAAAAAAATCCCTTATCTATTCATCCCTATATATTTTTTTCTTGCGTCCTCGCTGGCGCCTCATTTGCATTCTTCCGATAAAAAGTTTTTGCCCTGCCAAAAAACAATAGCAATCCTTTTCTCGTTTCTCTAATCCCACTTATCTTACCTGACTTTTCTCTACCTTTGCTCTCTTTTTAAATTCCACTCTCCTGTTCCTTTTTTTTTTTTTTTTTTCCCCGGTTTGTGCCTGAATTACAAAATACCAAAAACCAAACCGAGATAACAACCGTGTATGATAAAAATCAACTACTAAAAGCTCTAAATTGCCGGAAATCAACCAAACTTAGCGAGACACTTCAAATTAGCTAAAGAACATCAAATGAGCTATAAAAAGCCAGATTAACAACCACTAGGCATAAAATTGACTCGAAACAAGGGAAAAACACTATAAAAACTGCACATATCAAATTCCCCCAAGCTAAGCCTTTGCTCGTCCGAGCAAAGATAACGAAATGACTTTCACCCCATAAAAACATATGCATCACAACTCAAGGATCCTTCCAGTGTACTAAGATCAAAGCAAGTCAAATGCTACACATTCCTAGGCAAAAGTCAAACAGCCAACCAAGCAGTTTAATGAATCGATGACTAGAATAGCTCACGGGTTGTCACTCCACACAATTGAGATCTAATAAGTAGCCACCCTCCCCCACCCAACCATAAGAAAATGAAATGCAAATGCACAAAGTGTTTAAATGCAAGTTTTTGAGGAACCAAACCCCCTCTCAACCTCATGCAAGTGTTTAAGGGTATACACTCAATCCTAAAGTCGACTCGAAATGCAATTAATACTCTACGACCTTGCCAAAAGACTCTTCCACAATCAACCAAAGCATGCACATGAAGATCAAAGAGGACTTTATTAGCTTGTAACGTAAGGCTAGGGTGAAGGGTAGGATAAATTTGGGATAATGTTGCTGAAAATGCGGGGTATACGCATCTAAAACATCGGAGACTCACTAACACATCATACAATAACATCAATGTCTCCCATCATCCAATTCCAACCGAATCAAACCAAACTTTTCAATTTTCATTCACTTCACACCTTTATTTTCATTCAAATCACAAATTCAAGCTTTTCATTCATCTACTTCAATTTCAACTTGTTTTTCTCTTTTTCTTTTCTTTTTATTATTATTTTTTTTCATTTTAGTTTCACGACTCTTAATAGTTAGCCATTAAGACCAAACTATCACACGTACATAACCGGACTCCAAATCACATTTAGAAACCAACATATTGTGTTTTAAAACACAATTCCAGTCATTGGTACGCAGAGCCTTAATGTGAAACTTATAGAACCTCCTGCACATCAAAATCACACAATTTTACCAAATCCTCCAAATACACCGTCACAACAATCAACAACCACAACATACCACAATATGACTCCCCCAAGCCAAGCTTGGGCATACAATATGTTATCAAACACCAAGGCCAAAAAGGGTTGTAATGCGGTTAATTTTTGTGAGGGATATAGGCTTAAGAAAACACAGGATCAAGGGAAAAAAATGTTCAGCATGAAAATCCTAATGAATGTATCTGAAGGCTCTAAAAACAATTGAATGCCTCTTATCATGCGCAACATGCAACAAAACTTCAATTAAAAGTTACTAAAGTCCAAAGGCAAACTCAAGATCATAAATGCACCAGGAACTAAGCACACATGAAAAGAATACAATTTAATGTAGCCTATAAGATCAAAAGTGGCTCAAATCCTCCCGCTAACACAGTTCAAGTCCAAGACCCAAGCAAGGTTAGACAGAGTTGACAATTGCAAGGAAGGCTAGCAAATTTAAGACTAAGTCATGCCCGGCAAATCACATAAGTAAACTCATCCAAATACAAGAATCATGAAGTTTCAGAAAATTTAAGCAAATGGGTACATGAAAAGTCAAATCAACGAAAAACCGGGACGAGCAGCTAGCCAATCACAATAAGAATTCTCTTTTAACAGCCGACTACATTAAACTAGGAAAGCAGTACATTTTTTTGGTTACATGTAAACTCCCGGCTTTAAGGGACGGTACAAACCATGTAACGGTCCTACAAAAGCAGTAAAAACTACACTAGAAAGCAATAAAACCTATACTAAGAAAGCAAATAAAACATACCTCCCCCAAGCCGGACTCAGCAATGTCCTCAGTGCTGAAGGGAGTAAAGTAAGAGGGAAAAGAGACATTGGAGGGGTTTAGGTAGTCATAGGGGTATAAAATGATGTATATGGGTAAGAGGAAGAAGTTGTGCAAGGATGAGAAAGAGGCATGGGTGGTAAATGCTATTACATTTAGCATACACGGATTGAGATTTGACCACCTAACACTGTTTTGATCATATATAACAAAGTATAATTTGGATTAATCTGATTACTGCTGCATTGGAAAGTAGACTCATAGAGCTTTCCAATGGTAGGTCATACGTCTCGTGGAACGTCCTAGAGAAAAAGTTATGACCGTTTCAAAATGATGTTCTTGCGCAGATGCGGGCGGGAAAAAAAATTTGGAATTCTGGAGGTCTGATGCGGGCGCATAAACTTCCCATGCGGCCGCATCAACCTCCGTCACTAAATATTCTGCACTTCTGGGGGTTAGATGCGGGCGCATAAACTTCCCATGCGGCCGCATCTACCCTGTTTCACCCCGAACACTTTATTTTCTTTTCTTTGACACTTAATAAATTTTCACTTTCTCTTTTTCACCCACCTTGACCTTGACTTAGACTTAGACCTCGGAATTCTACCGAAAACCCCTAGTTACTCAATTATACCTAAAAACACACAAAGACACAAAAACACAACTAACTAAAAATTACGAAAATAAACCAAAACACACCAAAAGCACATAAAAAGAGTTAAGGAGGGATAGAAAGCTCGGGTTGCCTCTCGAGAAGCGCTTGTTTAGGGTCATTAGCTTGACCATGTTACCTCAGAGCTCATGGAGGATCGAAGAGTGAACGTGAACCCCATTTAGTTAGGCAATCAAAGCAATTAGGAGTTATTGGTTGCTCGAATGCCTCAAGTTCCTTGTTAAAAACCTCATCATTTTTCGTATTCATATTACAAGCATGAGAAGATTGTTTTCGGGGTTTTCGACGTTTCTTGGGACGGGATTTCCTTTTCTTTTTATCCTGGCATAACTTGTTATTAACACTATCTTCATCACCTGCAATAGAATCCAAACACGCAGGGGCCTCCAGAAGATCCTTATTAAAGGATCGAGGCAAGCCATTAAGAACAATTTCATTAACAGTATAAATTGCATGACATGATTGTTCTATCATAGGATTTTTCAATGCACTATCAAGGTTGAAGGTAACCTTGTCATCACCTACAGAAAGAGTCAAATTTCCATTCTTAACATCAATAACAGCTCCTGCAGTATTTAAGAATGGTCTACCTAGTATAATAGGGATGTGTGCATCCTCCTCCATATCCAACACTACAAAATCAACAGGAATAAAGAATTTCCCTACCCTCACCGGGACATCCTCTAAAATACCTTTAGGGTACTTTACTGTCCTATCTGCCATCTGCAAGGTAATGTTAGTGACCTTCAAAGCACCCATATCAAGCTTTCTGCAAATAGACAAGGGCATGACACTAACACTAGCCCCTAAATCACATAAAGCTTTATCAATAAATAGGGGGCCAATGTTACAAGGAATAGAAAAACTTCCTGGGTCCTTTAGTTTTGGTGGTGACTTGTTTTGCAATATGGCACTGCACTCCTCCGTGAGTGCTACGGTCTCCACTACACTCAATTCGCGTTTCCTGCTCAAAATGTCTTTCAAAAACTTAGTGTAAGTAGGAACTTGAGTGATTAAATCAGTAAATGGAACCGTAACTTGCAGATTTTTAACAATAGCTAAAAATTTACTAAAATGGTTATCGTTCTTACTCCTGGTTACCCTGTTCGGAAAGGGTAACCTAACCTGTGATTTCGGGATAGTATCAACCGGTGTATCATCTGCCTTCTTCTTAGGTGCTTCAGCCTCCTTATCTGGAACTGCATCTGAATCTGCAATCACCTCATCTCCGGTCTTCTCAACTCCACCTGAAACACCAGAATGTTACATTATCAGTAGGCATTTTCGGGCCTCATAAGCAGCTCCACTCCTCAAGGTAATGGCATTGACATGGTCCCTCGGGGGGGTCTGTGATGCGTGTGATGTGGGGGTGTGGGTTGTGATGGAAGGTGGCCTGGTTGCCTTTGAGCAGTGTGATTGCGCAATCTGAGCTATCTGAGTTCCAAGTGCTTGTTATGAGCCTGTATCGCCTCCATATTTTTCTGCATTTGCAAAAACATATTCTTCAACTCCGAGATTCTCCACTAGGTTGAGGTGGCATTGGCGGTGCTTGTAGTGGTGGTTGCTAAAACCTGGTGGGTGTGGTGGTACATATCTGATCTGTGGGGTGGCTGTGAGGTGGCATGGCTTGCTGAGGATTCTGGACATATTGTTGCTTGTAAGAAAAGTATGGGTGATCCTTCAGCCCGGATTGTATGTATTAGAGTATGGATTGTTTTTGTAGGCTTGAAAGGCACATACTTGTTCTAATGAACTAGTACAAGACTGGGAATTATGGCCGAAAGAACCAATGAATCACAGAAAGGATTAGTGCATCCCGAAAGTGAGCTACAGGTGATGTGGGGGAGCGGTTAGTACCAATCTTATCGAGCTTCGACTTATGGATTATCTGTGCAGCTAAAATCTATACTATCATCAACTACATGTTTCCCACCCTTTGGAATGCCCTCTAAGGTTACCAAACTGTGAATTATGAGTGGCAATTTCATCAATCAATCATATACAGCGTTGACTTCTTGGTTCATAAACCGACCATTGCAGACAGATCTAGCAAAGCCCTACTCTCATTACCCAACCCATTGTAGAATGATTGAACTAGGAACCATTTCTCAAGCCCATGATGAGGACACATTCTCAATAACTCCTTAAACCGTTCCCAAGCATCATATAATGACTCATCTGTCTCCTGATTGAAGTTAGTAATTTGGCTCCTCAATAAAGCAGAGTTCTTGTGGTGGGTAGTATTTCCTCTGAAAAGCAAGAGCTAAATCCTCCAAAATTAATGGTGGCCATATTGAGTCATTCAACCAGGTTATAGCCTTGTCTTTTAATGAAAACGGAAACATTCGCCTTCTGATGTAGTCCTTAGAGACATTCATTTGCTTGATAGTATCACAATATTGAAAGAAATTCTGTAAGTGTAAGTTCGGATCTTCCTTCAATGTCCCTAAAAATTGATTTCGTTCAACCATATTTACAAGAGCTGGTTTCAGTTCAAAGTTGGCAGCATCGGTATTGGGTACTGAATAACCTCCAGCCATAGACTCCGTACTAGGCAAGGAATAGTCTCTCAATGAACGGGCCGCAGGTGGCGGTGGTGGTGGAGGCGGTGGTCCTCTACCCTGTCCTTCTCCTTCGGCAGCCATTTCAACTTCTAAATACCCTTCAAACAGCGGATTGAAGGTGAACTCGAAAAACTGAGACAAGTCAGAAACAGTTTCCTCCACAGATCGGGGAAGAAAAATTCGGCGTCTACTACGTCTCAACCGTTTCAGAAACACTCGCTCGGGCTCAGGGAAGATGTAAGTATCAGGCTCGTGGTCGTTTTGCATAAACCTATGAACCTGCACACAATATAAACTCCGAGCAAAGATACGAAATAGCCCCAAAGAACTGAATAGTTCTTTGAGACTAAGAAAAATAAAAATAAAACAGTAAAAACCCTACTAATAGAATTAAAAATTGCCTCCCCGGCAACGGCGCCAAAATTTGAACAGGCTATCGCACACCNAGAGAAAAGTGCTGAATTCTATATCCTAAGAGAGTAATTCTAAATTCTGAAAAGCATCAGTTGTTTTGCCTAGAAAACCGTGCCTAATGTACCCAAGTTGGGCTTACAAAGCCTAAGTACAAAGAAATTAAAAGACGAATAAAAAGATCGGGAAAAACGTCTGATGCGGGCGCATAGGAGGTTTATGCGCCCGCATCTGACCTCCAGAACGCTTCTTCAGCTGCTGATTACATTAAATGCGCCCGCATAGTATTTTTATGCGCCCGCATAATGACCTCAGAAGTTTATTTTGCTTCCTTTTCTTCTTATTTCTTCATAAGTTCTTTAAGGCTTGTTTTATACTTCTTGACACGCATTTCCATGCATCTTCATTCTTATCCCGTCTAAGCTTTCCGGCTTCGTTCCGAGCCTCGGTTTTCGTGCCTGAAATTACAAAACATACCAAAACCGAGCATAACAACCGTGGATGATAAAAATCAACTAAAAAGCTCTAAAATTGCCGGAAATCAACCAAACTTAGCGAGACACTTCAAAATAGCTAAAGAACATCAAATGAGCTAAAATAAAGTCAGAATAACAACCACTAGGCATAAAATTGACTCGAAACAGGGGGAAAAACACTATAAAAACCGCATTAATTAAACTAAAAAGACTAAAAAGCATAAATTAACTAAAATAAAGAACAAAAACAGAAAAATTACCAAATTGGAGAAACAATTGAAGACTTGAATTGAATTGAGAACCAATGTTATGAACAAAACCCTAATTTCCCTAAATTAATTTGAGAGAGAAAAGTGCTTAATTCTAAAACCTAAGAGAGTAATTCTAATTATGAAAAAGCATCCCTTCTTTTTCCTAGAAAGTCGTGCCTAATGTACCCAAAGTTGGGCTTACAAAGCCTAAGTACGAAGAAAATAAAAAGAATTAAAAATCCAGAAAAATCGTCTGATGCGGGCGCATAGGAGGTTTATGCGCCCGCATCTGACCTCCAGAACGCTTCTTCAGCTGCTGATTACATTAAATGCGCCCGCATAGTATTTTTATGCGCCCGCATAATGACCTCAGAAGTTTATTTTGCTTCCTTTTCTTCTTATTTCTTCATAAGTTCTTTAAGGCTTGTTTTATACTTCTTGACACGCATTTCCATGCATCTTCATTCTTATCCCGTCTAAGCTTTCCGGCTTCGTTCCGAGCCTCGGTTTTCGTGCCTGAAATTACAAAACATACCAAAACCGAGCATAACAACCGTGGATGATAAAAATCAACTAAAAAGCTCTAAAATTGCCGGAAATCAACCAAACTTAGCGAGACACTTCAAAATAGCTAAAGAACATCAAATGAGCTAAAATGAAGTCAGAATAACAACCACTAGGCATAAAATTGACTCGAAACAGGGGGAAAAACACTATAAAAACCGCATTAATTAAACTAAAAAGACTAAAAAGCATAAATTAACTAAAATAAAGAACAAAAACAGAAGAATTACCAAATTGAAGAACGAATCGAAGACTTGAATTGAATTGAAAATCAAAGTTATGAACAAAAACCCTAATTTTCCCTCAATTAATTTGACAGAGAAAAGTGCTGAATTCTATATCCTAAGAGAGTAATTCTAAATTCTGAAAAGCATCAGTTGTTTTGCCTAGAAAACCGTGCCTAATGTACCCAAGTTGGGCTTACAAAGCCTAAGTACAAAGAAATTAAAAGACGAATAAAAAGATCGGGAAAAACGTCTGATGCGGGCGCATAGGAGGTTTATGCGCCCGCATCTGACCTCCAGAACGCTTCTTCAGCTGCTGATTACATTAAATGCGCCCGCATAGTATTTTTATGCGCCCGCATAATGACCTCAGAAGTTTATTTTGCTTCCTTTTCTTCTTATTTCTTCATAAGTTCTTTAAGACTTGTTTTATACTTCTTGACACGCATTTCCATGCATCTTTACTTTTATCCCGTCTAAGCTTTCCGGCTTCGTTCCGAGCCTCGGTTTTCGTGCCTGAAATTACAAAACATACCAAAACCGAGCATAACAACCGTGGATGATAAAAATCAACTAAAAAGCTCTAAAATTGCCGGAAATCAACCAAACTTAGCGAGACACTTCAAATTAGCTAAAGAACATCAAATGAGCTAAAATAAAGCCAGATTAACAACCACTAGGCATAAAATTGACTCGAAACAAGGGGAAAAACACTATAAAAACCGCACATATCACATACACATCGCCTTCAGGAGATCGGCATATGATATCTGCTCCAGCCCCTTGCTGGATAGATGAACCATCTACATGTAAGGTCCAGTAGTCCTTTTTCTCTAAGTACCCTTCATAAAGAGTTGTTTCCACTATGAAATTTGCCAAGGCTTGACCCTTGATGGCCTTCCGCGGTTCATATTCTATCTCAAACACCCCTAACTCAACTGCCCATCTTAGCATTCTCCCAGATGATTCCTTGTTTCTCATAGTTTGTTTGATTGGTTAGGACTACAAGATTGTGTGCCAGAAAATAAGGAAGCAATTTTTTACTGGTTTGGAATAAGGCCAGCCCAACTTTTTCAATAAGCAGATACCTTTGCTCAGCACTTTGTAACACATGACTGACAAAGTACACAGGCATTTGTATCCTATTTCTTTCGACGACCAAAACTGTAGACACCGCCACCCTAGACACCCCCAGGATTCGCCGACATATTTGGTTCAAGCCAGGATTCACCGACATATTTCTCTCCTTTTGGGACTTGCCTATTCGCTAGGAATTGCCTCTGGCTGCGTATCCTTCATTGTTTTCTTTACTTGGTCTTCCACAGCCCCAACTATGGTGTGCTGGAAGCGAGACAAGATGGCGTGCAGCTGGTCCATGGTTACCATTTGTCCATTGGCTGCTTCTGACTGCTCTGGTACTCCTATTTGATTAGGTGAGCTACTATCTCTTAAGTTCTCACCTGAATCCATGAATTGATTATTGCTTGCCATTACTCTGTGTCTCCCTACAGACGGCACCAAGTGTTGTATGAATACAAATGATTACAAGTTTACAACTTAAAGGATTCTTAATTAAGGAGATCACACAATAATGCTACAGACAAAGCTTTGACGTGTTGACTTGGCGTTGAGAATGGGCGTCCAAGCTGGCGAGTGTGAAAGGTGGCGTGGTCCCTGGTGTGCCTGGCGAGCAAAGGTTCAACGCCTTGAGGTACCTACTCAAAGGAATAAATCCTTGGTGGATTTATTCCCCTCCGATGCTTAAGTAAGTAACTGTTTATGTAATCTTAGAGAGAGAGAGTTAGAGAGAGAGAGAGAGTGAGAGCACAATAAATGCTTGTAATAAATGTGAATTGAATTCTTTGTTCTGGTTTTTTATGGGTATTTATACTGGTGAAGGTACACTGTTTTGCCCCTTGTACAGTAGAGAACTATTCTCCTCTTTCCTTTGGTAGGGAGGGTAGGAGGATTACCCGGCGTGTAATGGGGGCTTCCTCCTCCCACTTGGCTTTTTGCCTTATCTTGTGTGTTTTATGGAGGACATGTGTCTTTCATTCGTTGCCCCATATTTTGTCACATAGATTAATGTAAGACTTTAATCTGAACTGTTAGATGGGTGTATAACACTCATGATGCGTGAAATGGGAATTCTTTCAAATAGTTGTGTGTGATATTCTTTGGTTCTTGAAATGCTAATGATTTATAAGATACTAATGGCTTTAATATAGATATGATTACCATTTCTTATTGCATGTAGAAACTGATGTAAAGCCTTTATTATAAGGCACCAATGAGCACTAAATTCTTTGCTAATTAAACTCTACCGGTCACTCGTAGGAGCTTACATTCGCATATACTAAGGTACATATTAAATTGTCGCTTAAATCCAACTGAATCAATCAATCAATTCCCGCTGAATCCAATCTCTTCTTGCATCCCTTTCTTGCTTCCTCAAATGTTGCTTGACTCTAACATATATCAAGGTTATTTGGCTTTTTGTTCCTGTAATTTCAACCTTTAATTTCGTTTTTCCAATTTCGTCTTTGTAACAAGATCTTGTTGAGGCTGTGCTACTGAAATTGCTGAATTTGTAATCAGGTCTTTTGGTTTGAGCTTGACCACTTCACTAAAAATGTAGTTTTCTTTGCTCTCTTCCTTCTTCATCTTAAAGTGTGGTTTGATCATTTTTCACAATTTCTAGGGATTCTTTTTTTTTTAGAAATTGCTATTGTTTTATTTGATATTGTTATTTGTAATGGTTATTTTTCCTGATTTTGGGTTTGCAATTGCTGAATTTGTTGGGTTTTTATTAAATTTCAGCAATTTATGTGAATAGAACATATGAAAATTGTTGCAACCATTTTTCTCAATATAAGTTATACACATGATACTAACCTCCACTGTATAATAAAAAGAAACTATTGAACTTTATATTATTTACGACTTGTTCTAGAGAATGCAAGACCACTTTGCCTAGAGCAATATTGTGTGCCCATTATCAAGGAACAAGAAAATGACATACTGACATCAAGGCACAGCAGAAAATGGCACTCTTATTAAAAAAGAATATACATTTGTACAAGTGAATTACATTGGCTTCTTGTAGGGGGTCCTCCTTTTGTTTTGGAGACTTTGTTTTCGACTTTGGATACTTTGCTTTTCTCCTTTTTGTCATTTTTCCTCGGTGGTTGCGTTTAGGAGGGCTATTTTGTTGTTCAGTTTGGGTCAGTGGCTGACAAGGGACCTTCAATGCCCACCTAAAGTTGGTTCTTCAGGTTTAGTTTCAAGTTTCTTTTCTGGTTTAGTCTCCCCTTCCTTCAAAATAAGCAAATTGTCACAGATAGATATAGATGAGAGTTCACTGACTTAATAAAAACCAACAAATTGCAATTGCAATTGTACTTGTTTTTATTTATTGTGAGTAATCAAGTGACTTATATGATTTTCCTAACCGCTCAAAGGCTGCATTTAATCTTACATCTACTGTATATTGAACTGTTGCTTTACTTATTGAATATCTTTGATTGTTATGAACTTGAATGTTTAATTTTGACCCTCTGCTTCCTAAACCAGTTTTTACTTTTGCTTCTCCTTTTAGTGTAGCATGGAGTCTTTCTGAAAATATATTATAAATGAAAAAAGTAGTTTTCTCATTATTTGTAGGAGGGAAGAAGAGAAAGGTTGTTTACAAACATATATATTTGATGGTATATGTTCTATTGCAGATATAGTTTTTAGATCGTCTTTGCAATTTTTTTTTCTAAGCTATGCTGAAATTAGTTGTTCTTTGCAACTCTCTTTACAAATTAAGATCCTCGCTATTTCTAACTTTGAAAAGTAAAATTCATCAGGTTACATTCTCAACACTATAATTTGATTCAATTTGTTGCATATAATTGATATGCTTGATGTGTGATGAATAGATTTTATGACATTATATCCAGGAATATTTGATATGAAATAACAGTGATCTATTTACAAGTGCACCATTCTTACGTTGAAAGAGAAATTATATCTTTGCTGGATCATCCTTTCCTCCCTATACTCTATGCTTCTTTCCAGGTCTTTACGAATATCCAAGACTTTAGCAATATTTCGTCTTTGACTACTCAATAGTAGTTTCTTTTAGCTCTAGGCAGTGCATTGTTCCATGGCTAGAGCCTAGAGTGTAGGCAAATTGAGTTTTGAAGAAAGGGGGAACGCGGAGAGGGAGAAGTATAATGGGAGAAAGTGCAAAATAATTTTAGGGAGGGGAGAGGGAGAGGTAGAGGTTGACAAAGAGCATTTTTAGCTAAATGTCTTTTGAAGTTTTATATCTTTTTTGGGGCTAAGTGCTTGTGGTTGTTTTTACCTCCACAAAAATAAAAAATAAAAAACTTTATCTCTTCTTTTTTGCTCCTTGATAGATTCTGATTCGTAGTACGCAAACTAAGTTTTGAAGAAAGGGGAAACATGGTGAGGGAGAAGTAGGACTTGGGAAAAATCACAAGACAAGGGTAGGGAGTGAGAGAGTGGGAGAGGCGGAGGGTGAAGGTCGTCGTTTTTGTTCCTTGGTAAATTATGATCTGTAGTTGAGAAACTCATGGATTTCGATTAAGTTATGATTTACTTGCATTTGTATTAATAATTAGGAACTTCATTTGTGCAGCCTTAAATCAAACTCAAACTTGCATCAACTGCATTGATTGAACTTTCTTAATATAGTTACTGGTCAAGTACCATTTGGGGCTTTGCGCGTGTTACGGTAGTGGAGGAATTTGGTAATGGTACCCAAGCTACATTGCTCATGGATGTCGGTGATGATACCCAAGCTACATTGCAAGGTCCTCACCTGGGGAGGCCGTTCAATTGCATTTGAAGAATCATAGACTTTGGTAACCAAGTCTTTTGGATTTACATAGCCTTTTGCTAAATCTGTAATATATTAGTACTTCTAAGTGCTTTATGGTATTGATGCATAAACCCACAAAAAATACTATAACTTCAATGCAAATCAAATACTGCTATGTTAGATTTCAGAATTGAAGATTATTAGTCTTTTAATCTAAGAAGACTATCATTATGATCTTAGATTTAAGTATTTACTTTCAAAATACAGATTCAAGTGTTATTACATTCACCTTAAAACAACACAAGCAGGCATTGCTACCTGTAGGAGCCCCCAAATTTTTTGGTCACCTTTCCCAAACCATCCATAGGTCAAGTTAGACCTAAAAAATTGGCTTAAGGAAAGGTGAAATGGACTTTTTTAGAAGTATTTTGCAAAAAAACAGGAGCGCAGGAATTTCAGTCGCGCTAGCGTGGTAGCGTGACAGAGTTTGTCACGCTGACTGTGCAGCGCTACAAAGTTTGTCACGCTGCAGGTGTAGCGCGGGAAGCTTTGTGACGCTGCGACGCTAGCGTGACAAAGTCTGTCGCGCTACGCTATTTTGGTGTTTTTTTTTGTTTTTTTAATTATCTTTTTTCGAGTGAGATAATAATATACGAATACGGACGATGCTAGTAAGGAGTCGCCAATGAGTTTTAGGAATCAAACTCATAAACCGTGTATTTAGATTGATTACGAATGGGACACGAATACGGGACGATAATCTAAATTGCACGAATAACCCTTTCGATCCCATGGGGATGACTCCAAGTTATGATCTTACGAACCAAAGGTTGGATTCGGGGGTAAAGGTACTAATATGGCGGAGTGCGTCATATTAGCCCGTAGGCGGCCATTACTAGTTTTATCTCAATTATACACAAATTATATAAAGAACCACAAAATAATAATTTACAATCTAACACAAAATTACTATTATTAAGGTGAAATCACATAAATCCTAATAATTTAGTCAAATCGTCGTTAAGATTAATTCAAGGTTCCTAGCATGATACAATTTGTCCATAAATTATCTTAGTTTAATGTGATAAATTAATTCAAATTAAGCCCTTTAACAAAAACAAAATGATAAAAGCGGTAAATGATTTGGAAAACCAACAACAACAAATCCACAAGTTTGATTTTTAGGGCTCTCAGGAAACGTACCACTTCCCGTATGAAGATTGGAGTCATCGAGTGTTAATTTGGGCACAGTCGAATTATTGTTTCAATATTATCAAAATTTGTAGCAACTTTTTTAAAATAAATAGCAAATAAATTATAAATAATTATTATAAAAAATAAGGTTGTTTAAAAGCAATAATCGGATTAATTAAGTATGAGGGAGAGAATAAATAAAAAAAAGTTTTTTTGAGAAATGAAGGAAATGAAGGTTTTTGTAACAGCGTGGGAACCCTAATCGCGCTGGGCTGCTAGCGCCGTACGCCGAATCGCGCTGGCCCAGTAGCGCAGGAAACCCTACAACGCTACTAGGGTAGCGCTGCTAACTTAGTCACGCTGAGCTGTCAGCGTGACTAAATTAAGCGCGCTACGTTTTTTTTATTTTTTATTTTTTTTAAAGATCTTNCTACGTTTTTTTTTTTTTTTAAAGATCTTTTTTTTTTAATTTTATTTTATTATATTTTATTTATTTATTTAAATAATAAAAGAGGCATTGGGATAAAAGGTCCGTTAAATAAGAATGAAAATTTTATAATATCCGAGATTTATTTTTATGCCCAAGTATACTCGATTATCCAATCTTCTAGAGAAATGAGTTTTTTAATCATCATAGAGTCCTGCCGCGGGACAGGGGACTAAATTAGGTGTCTACACCACCATGTAATGGCCATCATCTAATAATACTTTCATAGAATGCTAATTAAGGAGCGTTTGGGTCCTCGCGCGCGTGGGAACTAGTATCTTCAAAAGTGGAGATTTGGACTAAAAATTATCAATTTAATTAGGGGTGTTCAATCGGATATCCGACCTTTTCGGTTCGGCTAAAGTGCGATCCGTAGCTGATCCGAATCAAGTCGGATATCCGAAATATCCGAAAATGTCGGATTAGATAACCGGATATCCGATGGTCCAAAAATATAGTTATAAAGTAAAAAGTTAATTTGAAAATAATACAAAACTACTAATTTCAATGAAATAATCGGATCCGAAATATGTGCGATCCGACTGATCCGATCCGAGAAGCCTAATTTTCAAGTGTTTCAAATATTGGACAATAGAGAAAGTGTGATCTGTATCCGATCCGATAAGTGTCGGATATTCGATCCGAAATATTTGAAACCCAAAAATTATAAAAATTATCCTTCTCTGATCGGATCGCTCGGATTGATTATTTTGAACAACCCTTAGTTTAATGTATGAAAGTTTGTGAGAAGGCGTAATTATCCTTATTGACAAGTTGATTTTGATTAAGTTGTGGACTTTCTCTCTCTTCAAATTATGCAACTTTCTCTGTCTTCACTACTCCTACATGTCTCTTTTTTACATCTCTTCGATTTGCAGACCAAGTTCATGGTAAATTTTTTATTTTGCCCCAAGTCTCAAGTTTTTATTTCAGAAGTTCTACAAATTTAAAGTTATAATTTCAATATTTCCCCAAATTGGAAGTTATGATTTCAAATTTTCCCCATTTGTTCTCTCAAATTGAATATAAGATTTCGAAATTTTATCCCAAATTGAAGATACTAATTCAAAGATTCAAAAATTGAAGAGTAATAATTAATCTCATGAGGTTTTCGATCAATTATGCAAATTTTTGAATTTGTTGTTATTTTTTTCTCTTTTTTTCAATTTTTTTCTTTTTATTTGTAAATCAATTATGTTGGGTGATGGCTGAAATCAAATGTGGTTTTTAATAATGTCCCTCGCTCTCCCTTTCACTCATACTCCTTCCTAAACAAACCGAAGAAAACCCAAAACTTTTCCCTCCCTTCTTCCCATTCTCTTCCCTCCCCTTCGCTCCCCTTCCCTTCCCCTCCCTCCGTGTAACCAAACACAGTGTAAGATAAACTTCAAAAAGTCTGCTAGTGCTAGTGGTATTAATATAGTGTAAGAGAGAGTGAGTGTTACTAATGCTAGTATTTCCTCCTAGTATCACGACTCTATTAGTCATATGATTTATGGCACAAAACTAGATATGTACTGATATACAATTACTATCAATAATAAATCAGATATCGATTTCAAGATTAATCACATTTGAGTAGGTCTATCTAGCACTGTCGTTTTAATTACCTATGTGAGTTATGCTTATATTTTTACCTTTTTAAGCCAATCTCTGCCTTTTATCACATATACTACATAAAGGTTTTACTAATATATGTATCCACCTTTATTGTGGTATGAGTGGTGATATAAATGGTTGAGAACATGAATGAAAGAGGTAGCAACTAGCAAAGGAAACAGTACATAACAATCATAAAATAGCAGGAGCAAAGAATCATCTAGGAAAAAAAAGTTTTAGTGGGTTTTTGGGAACCCGAAAAAATAAATTCACTACCATTAATCGACCCGAATTAAGGTAACTTTTAGCGGACTGGGATATCCAACCTGGAAAAATAAAAAAAATTGACAGAAAATACCAGAAAATTTGAAGCAGGTAGTCAGGTCAGGTAATTCGAGTCGGGTATTTTGAGCACCCTTAGGCCGGATGACAACGGGTTGGATCTAGACAACCAGATAGGATCCTCATGGACCCCTATCCAGATTCATTTTTTTTAGCATGGATCCATATCCACCCTGGATCCATTGGGCATATATATTGAGCATCCATATATAGATTTGCTAGATCATGCGAATTTGGAGGTCCAAAATGGGTCCTTTTAATTAATTTAGTGTTTTACCTAAAATAATATAAATACCATAATGAATCAAAACAAATCAGCAAATCCCATCAACTTTTAGCAACTAATATGTGCATAATTATTTAATCAAAACCAAAACCCAAAAATTAGCTCAACAAAATGTTGTATAATTATTGCAATGAAGTAAAAAATTGCACCTACAAAAATTAATAATTCAAACATCAGTGATGGATGAAAGTGTGTAGAGGCCTCAGAAAAAACTGAAGAAAGTTGATGCAAGAACTGTACTATGGTAAGAAAGAGAGAATTAAAGTGGGATAGAAAGTGGAAGAGAAAGAAAGGAAGAGAAGGGATGACTGTGAAGAGTAAAAACTAAAACGCAGGGTGGTGTAATGTATAGAGTACTTCGTACCTGCGTATTATTATGGATAATACCTGGTAACAACAGTAATATGTGAAAATTCATATCGTATGGCACAAATGTAATAAACAGAAAAAAAAAATATAGTTAAGGGTATAAGTTAGTGGTTAGATTTAGTCTTCCACAAATTGTATTTGGGCACATATGATGAAATTGCTTGAATTCATTTTTGTAAAAGGTGGGTCTCTTATGCTTGACTTCCTTTGCACAAGGTAGTTATCCCTTTTTTTAAGTAGTGGGCCCTTTAAAATCTTCATTTACATTCATTAATTTGATATGCTTCCTTACAATCTAGTTTCTACCTAGTAGTTCCTACAGTGAAATGCCCAAGAATCCAGTTCATTTACAACCTCCGCATCTTATTAATTGTTACGTTCAACTTACAAAATCATCCTATATATTAACAGGCATTTTGGACAATGTAAACACGCCACGTAATCTCCTCACCTTTTATCTGCATAGTGCCACGTGTACAAGCTATTTCCAACTTTGTGCCACGTATGCAACATATGATACAATAAATCCAAAAGTATAATAGCAACATAGAGAGGTACCTTTCTTACGTAATTCAAGCCAGTTACCAACTCACCTAAGTGTTTTTAATGTCTAATAGATTATTTTTAATATATGTTGTTCTGAAACAATACTTTAACTATTTCTCTCATCATTTAAAAAAAGGCATTTGAGACAACGTATGTGCGCCTTCTAAGCCTCCTCAATCTTCACCATAATTGTTCCATGCACGTAAGACACATAAGTTATATCCAATTATTCAACCAAAGATATAATGTTAACGAAAATCAAATCTAAGACCTGTGTAAGGATATTCAACACAATTACCAACTCAACTAGATGTTTTTGGTGACCTTTAAATATATTGTTGTAATAGTAAGCTTAAAATAAGAACAACAAATAATTAGCTAAGCCCAGTAAAAATCAAACGTGACATACAAAGATAGCACCTTAATTGCCTTTCTCATTTTTACACGTATATCAGACATGGTGCCCGAGACAACACCTGGGCGAAAAAACTAGTTAATATCTTAAATTTTGTATCTTAATACCTCATATTTTAACTTATTTTAAGAACTTAATTTCGTATTTTGTGTATATATTTTTTAGTATTTTTATTGGAAAAATTTAGTTCAATAAATATATTCAAGAAAGGAAACTTTATTAATTGTTACTTAAAATAATTATTTTATGTTTTCTAAAGTTTATAAACTATATTTTATGTCACTGTGAGTTTTATTAAATATTTTATTATGTTTTCTAAAGTTTATAAACTATATTTTATGTCACTGTGAGTTTTATTAAATATTTTAACAAGTTTCTAAAAATAAAATTTTTAAGGTTTCCTAAATTGTTTTAAAACAAGGGCACAAAAGTAATTTCAAGTATTAAACCCCTTAAAACCAGAATTTTCAGACTTATTTGGCAATTAAGTGATTTAGGATTTCATAAAAAGAAAAAGAACAAAAACGAGCGCAATTTTCGAAAAATAAAAATCTTCTCGTTGCTCCTCCTCTTCACTCGCCCTTCGTCGCCGGCGTCCTCCCCTCGCGCCGCCGCCCTGCTGCCAATCATCGTTGGGAGGCCTAGGTATTTGTCATGTCTATTTACTTCACGTACCTTCAAAATTTTACAAATTTCCTGTCTCCTACTTGCTACAACCCCCTTACTAAAGGTGATCTCAGTTTTTTTTCAAAATTTTATCTTTTGGCCCGAAGCTCGTTCATATGTATTGATGATATTAGCAATCTTCAAGCACTGCTGGGTATTGGCTCTAGCAAATAGAATGCTGTCATTTGCAAAAAAAAAAATAGGTAGAAAATTCTAGAAGCCCCATTGCACACCTTTGCACCATGGATGAAATTATTAGTAGCTGCCTTCGTTAAGAGACCTGAAAAAGCATCCACAATAAAAAGAAAGAGATAAGGTGAGAGAAAATCCCCTTGCCTTAACCCCTTCCAAGGAGTCACATTACCCATTAATAATCCATTTACCTTAAAGGTAAATGAAACAGAGTAGATCAGATACATGACATTACTCTTTGCACCCACTCCATATCAAACCCCATTTTAACCATCACCTTCTCCAAAAAGACCCACTCAACCTGATCATACGCCTTACTCGTATCCAACTTCAAGGCTACCGTACCCTTCCTTCACCCCCTCACTTCATAGCATGGAAAATTTGAATAGCCACCAAAGCATTATTTGTAATCGACTGCCCCGGCACAAAAGCACTTTGGTAGGGTGATATAATGTCATTCATGAAGCCCTTAAGCCTATTAACTTATGTTTTTGAAATGATCTTATATAACACATTACACAAGCTAATAGGTCTAAAATCCTTCATTTTAATTTCCGTGGTTCATGACACTTAGGAATTAAAATAATGCAGGATCTATTCACCTCTTTTAAATCAACCCCACCCCGCCACCATGCCTTCACAAAATCAATAGTATCCCTCCCCAAAATATGCCAAAATGAAAAATAGAGCATTCATACCATCTAAGCCTGGCGCCTTGTTTGGGTGCATATCAAAGAGTGCAACAAGAATTTCCTCCCTCGTGGGCTCCAAGAGGAGTTTCTCATTCATCCCTAAGGTCACCCTGCTCTCCACCCCTTCCAATTCTTCCTCTACCCCTTCCGGGTCACAAGAATCAAATAAATCATCAAAGTAACGTGTAATAACATTTGCCACTCCCTTGATGTCCGCAACCCACTTCCCTTCTTCACTCTCCAGCCCCCTTATCATATTTCGCCTCTTTCTAGGGCTAGCCTTGTGACGGAAGTAATTAGTATTTTTATCCCCATCCCGTAGTTTGTTTTCACGTGCCCTTGCATACCAATAAGATTCCTCCAACATCCTCAACTCATCCGATTGCAAAGCAAGTTTTCTACACCTTTCCAATTTCACACCATCCATATTCTGCTGTTGCCAGAAGTTCAACAAATATTCCGTCTCTTTTGTCCTTTTTTTAACATCTCCGAAGGTCAGTTTTGCCCAGCTTTGCAGCTCCGTAGCAACCTTTGCTATCCTTACATGCGCTACATCGCCACTACTGCCCTCCCACGCCTGCTTCACTACCTACCCACAGTCCTTTGACAGGCATGACGCCTCAAAGCGAAACAACCTCCCCTTCCTCCACAGCTCCTCTATGCGTCCTGTTCCAAGAATAATAGGGGCATGTTCATTGCGATATATTGGAAAATGCTCCATGTCTACCTGCTCGAATAACTAACTCCACTCCTCACTTCCTAGAAAACGATCAAGCCGCTCCCTAATTAAAGTTTCCCTTGTGAAACCTCTTTGCCAAGTGAACATGCTTCCTCTATATCCAATGTCCCGCAAACAACAGTCATCTAACACCTTCCAAAAATCATCCATACACCTCTCTAGACTCCTCCCTCCTTCTCCCTCTCACTCAAAAATCTCGTTAAAGTCACCAAAAAATATTATGGGAATAGTGTAAAACCTTAGAAAACCCTAACTATTTTTGGAAATTATTTACTAAACAAACTACTAATTTAGGAAAATCCAAGTGCTACCGCCACCGTGATAACGGATAAGGCTATTATCAACTACAGTGGAAGACTTCTGCTTTAAAATATTTAAAACTAAGATAAACTTTCAAAACACCTCCAAATAAACATACTTTATTACGATTCGGAACCAACAATGGCCCTTCCAAAACCAATCAAGTTTTATAAATTTTAAAACCCAACTAAAGTTTTATGAACTTAAAACCAAGTTAGTTCAACAATGACATCATAATAGATAAAGCTACAAAGAGAATATAAATAAAACAATTCAAAAGCAACACAGTTAAACTCAGGAACAACAAGCACTCTCCACTCAATCCCGGCATGATTGACTATGCCCACCCGAAACAGTTGCTTTCTCTTTATTCTAGACTTCTACTCGCCATCAAAATGGGTCATAGTAGGGCCAAATAAAGATAGGCCATGCACACAAAACACGTACTATAGGCCATGCAAAACATGATTAATATTAAAAATAAAAGAAAAGTACATCACATACAATTCTTACCATTGACTACATGCACTTCAGCTGTGCATAGTCTCAACTCATATAAAATTATTTATTATATTTAAACTCTGGATTTCCCATCAAACGGGTTTCCTTTCCTTTAAAATCGCCCTATTGGGCACCAACTTGGGAGCAACACCAAAAAGGTATTACCTATGTCACATAAAGTGACGGAGTTCCAACGCATTAAAAATACAAAAGAGTACAACGTCTTGTACCCCGATTAGAAGTCATAGATCTTTGTTCCCTACCACTCCCCCTATTGTTCATACTTAAGGTACGTATATACGTTCTAAGAGTTTTGGTGTGAATCCTATTTCACTTTACGTGATTAATCCGGTTTAACAATGTTATGACTCACACACAACACCACATAGAAACACGCATATCATCAGTCAAACCATATTAATTATCCTTGATTTAAATTGATACTGAAATAATTTTGTGTCCTTTAATAAAACTAAACTTCCTATACCACACATTAACTGTGAGTGGATAACTAATTATCCTTTCCTTGACCATACATTAAACTATGAGTGGCTACATATATATAAATATTTGCTCATTAACTTCTAATAATCATGTGAATAAAAATTCACAACTACCTTTCTTGTTGATTAAGTAACTAATCAACTTAACTAATTTCTTTCATTTCTTCTTTATTAACTATTGGCCAACTTTAAAGATAACTAAACATTCCAATTACTCATGATAAATTAATAATGCTATAAAAGGGGAATGTCAAAACAATATGAAAACCATACTTCCATACGAGCATACTTCTCATGCAAGTCAACTAAACAACAATTCATATACACATTCATAACATGTAAAGTCATCAACCAAGCACGATATCTACTTTTACTTCGCCTTTAGTACATAAGTACCTCGTATAATAGCGATGAGTCACCACTACTACTAAAATCTACTTAGCTTGAAGCCTCCTACAAAATACAATTCGGAGACTAATTACAAACTTACTTTGCCTGAAATTTACCGCAACTGTAAACTAAGTTTTAAGGTTGAAAAATCAACCAAAATCCTTCCCTATATTGTCTCTATTCAATTCCATAATTTACCTTTTAATTTCCTTTTCTAAAACTCTTGTTTTGCCTACTTTACCAAAAATGGCAGCTTTGAAAACTTACTTAAAAATTATTTTGAACCTTTCTAAACATCATAATTTAACCATAAAACAATATATCTATATTCTATGATCACCCTATGATAGTTTCATGCATTTAAAATACTTATAGAATAACTCTAGCATGAAACTAACATTTTTACTATTCTTAGAAACACTTTTACACTAGTACAAAACATAACAATTGCTGCGGTTTTCAAGGGGTTTGTTGCTGCGGTTACTAAGGGCAGCACTTATGCTAGCAGCAAAAAACATATCCCTCCTTTGATGTGGTTAAACCGCAGCAAAAAATGTAGTCAATTGCTGCGGTTGTGGGGTAACCGCAGCAATAAACTATTTTTTTTCCTATTTTTCCTATTTCGGCAATGCTTCAACCTGTTATAGCAATTACAGCATATTCAAAGCTTTTGAAATTTAACACCTGTTATACAAATGCGCCAAATTCAAATTAAGACTACCAATTTGACGATATACGACACAACATACATTCTCTAATCCAATTACTCATTGTCATAATTAAAGCAACATGTCAAAGATTCATTGTAAGACTAGCTAAAAAGTGCAATACAATATTGAAAAAAAGAAAGGAAGGACTACGTAGAAGTATTAGTTGACAAATTCCTAGCTTTATCATAAACAATATGTGTACAAGAATGTAACAACCTTGTCTCGAACCTCGCCTATTTCTGCCGTGGTGAAAGATGGGCTATCTCGAACTGCTGCTTTTGTCAAAACCTAAGCAAATAGAAAAGTAATATAATTCAGAGTCTAATCAAAATGTCACAAAACACGAAAGCAACAATTCAATAATAACAACAACCATATGCAATTTAAAAAGTAGATGATCAATTGTGATTTGTGGACAAGATCATATCGAATAGTAGATAAGGAACATATAGTGACTACTAAGAAAAGGCATCAAAGCAAAAATAAATAAGTCTGCCTTTTAATAGTAATCATTTACTTGCATCATCATATAAAAAAGAGATTTTAAATAAGTATGCTGCTCTTGTAATTCAAGTATTTGGTTACTGAGAGTGGGTAACTAAAAATTATTTATTCTTATAAATTAGGTAAAGCCTTTTTTATATAATGAATAGAAAGGTCCTAAAGAAGCACTTTAGAGGAAAGTTTGAGGTAATGGCATATGCAAACAGTGATCAATAAAGAAGAAAGTAGTAACTAGTAAGTATTCTTTGACTGTGATTTTTTGAGCTTAGTGTGTGAGCTGAAGAACAGTGTGAGTGATTGTGTCAGTGTCACTAAGTGTTAGTGAGTACGAGTGAGTGAGTTTGAGTGTGTACGAGTGAGTAACGTAGTTACCTTGTCAAGATCATCCGATTCCGTACAGCTTGAGATGATATCGTACATGTAGCACATGACATAGTACCCACAATCGGTACCATTTTGTTGTTGCGCGCACTTTGAAGTTGTACATGACACATTCAAAATAAAACCAAGTCAAAACAAATTTGAATGCAAAATGAGAAACTACTTTATATATATGTACATGGTTTTCGTGTCCTTACCTCAACTGATATCAACTTCGAAGTCATTGTACTTGTGCGTATCCTCTTCATGAGACTGTACAAAAGCAAAGGGGACGGCTCTAATTTACCTATTCACCCACGTCATAATCATCAAACCGCATGGCGTCTGAGGACGACATGAATGGAATTGATACACCTTAAATGTCATTGGTGATATTCGCAAAAGCACCCAATGTGAACTGCGGCCAATCAAAAGGTGGGTTACGCATGTTATATGTATTGAAATAAGTAAAAGGGAAAAGGAAAGTGACTTACTCCTCTAGGTATGGAGCGAGAACGAACTTCCTTTTTTCACGAATTGCTTCTTTGATCGTTGTTTCGAGGTATGCTTTCACATCGCTTTTGTTCTTCATACACCAATCCTCATATATCTCTTGTGGACAAATCCAACCCACCTTAAGAATAGTGTCGCAGCTAGCCAAATCTAAGTACTAACAACTAACGTGGGACAAAACAGTGCACATATTACCAACAAATTCTATGAAATTGTCAAGTCATTAAGCATACCGGAAAATATAAGGTTTAAATTAATGTAGATGGTGTAAATTGAATTAAGAAGGTATAAATTGAGTTAGTAACCTCATAAACGCTTGCAACACAGACACGGACAACATATCCCCAACGAGGAAGTCATACACATCCCCCTTGGTGACACATGTCTTGCCATCCTCAAAGTAGTGGAATTGTGTCTTGCTCAATACCACCTTCAAAGGGTTGTCCTCTGGTTCGTCTTTTGTGCATTCATGAAGCCATTGACACGCCGCTGACAATGACCTGGTCATGTCTTCTTCCTCTTTAATGTTTGAACCTTTTGATGAAATTTTGTTGGTTCGCACATCCTCTTGTTCTCTGGCGGAATTTCCCTTCTCGCACCGTTTCCTTACAACTTCTTGTTCTTGTTCTTCTATGGCTTTCCTCTTTATTAACATAACAATACACATGAGAAGTTTAGAAGATTAAATTCAAAAATATGACAATTAAACAATTAATGACTATACGATATGGATTACCTCTTCAGGAAATCGCACCCATTTCCGGGGCCACGTGACAAAACTCCTTTGCGAATCTCCTAAGGTAGTCAATCCATAATCTGGGCGTGGAAGGGAAAGTGATGTATCTTCCCATCCGTCTTGGATATGTGACATTTACCCTTGTACAATTGGTTGAAGATGCCCAAATGCCACCACAAGTAAACCCCCGTTTTCACCTTCTCCACTTGGGAGCAACATTGTGCAAGGTGTCTCCTCCTGCAATACCGGCTTGAAAATTAAGTAAATTGCAATAATAAACTGACCTAGTCAACAAACATTATCTAATTATGTACTTAATAACGTCAAGCATAGAAGTGTTAGTCATGGTTGGAAGCTTGATCAACAAAATAAGTATCACACCATTACCTCTACATATGGAATGGGAGTACCAATTGATTGATGGGCATACATCTTTGGCTGGCTTGAATTGGCCTGAATTACATCTTCTGTCGATGCATCTACAAGGGGAATTCCCACCTGCTCACATAAGGCTTTAAACTTCTGTTTCACCAACGCTTCAACCATCTTCTCCATTTCTGGACTCATCATTGTGTTCGAGCTACCACTTGCCGAATGGTCTTGTCGGAGTGCCTTCCTCTTTCCTACACGCACACCTCCCACCCCTTTGACGCTACCTAGATGATCAGGCCACATGCCCACTGCCAAGGCAGTATTCTCACTTCCTTCTTTGTCGTCGTTGCCTTGTCTGTTTAACCCAACCTACGTTAAAAAAGATAGCGTACTCATTAAAAGAAAATTTAGACCCTTTGCAATTTATGAAATACGTGTGACCATAGGTATTAGTGATTAAAACAGCGTCTGCCACCTTCTTTAACAATGGGTTTTTAATCACTCGCTTTCCACTTGAATCTCGATCATGTAAGGAGCAATACCAACCAACCAGTAACAGATGAAGAGGTGGCATTCGCAGTTTGTCCAACAGAGGCCACCACCTCATCATAGAACCCTTCTTCTTTCCATTTTGCTTTTGATGCCTCATAAGATTTCTGGCCCATGCGGTGATAGGCCTTCTTTTGACTTGCACTTTGAGAAACAGTAGCCCGTTTTTTCTGTCCAACAAAACCAAAGTCATATTCTATGCGTTAACAATTAAATTGTTACATCCAAAAAATCTGAAAAAACAATTGAACAAAGGTAGCAAATACTTATTACTTGTTCAGGAGTTGTCTTTTATGCAACAAAAGCCTCCCAATCTTTGCTCGAGATGTGAGGATAAATGTCGTATGGCATCTTATTGGCTTCTTTCTTGGTTTGCTTCCTGTTTTTGGTGATCCACCCACTCACAAGCTTCGACTTGAAATCTCTAAATCTTTCCGCAACAACCGAAAGAAACACTTGTCTCTTTGCCTCATCAACATCGATATGGAAAAGATTCTACAAAAACATAAAGAGTGGTTCATTAATTTATATACGACATTTTGATTTTGCCTCAAAAAATAACCTCCTTTTAAAGAGAAATAGAAGCAACGTACGACAGTATCTTGCCACATTGCCGTTTTCAAGCCCTTCTCCAAGTCTTCCCATTTGACCAAAATCGAAAGCTTCCTCACATAAAGACCGATATGTCTCCCATACATCTTTCACCACTTCCCGTAGGGTTGGCCAAGTGTATTGTACTCAAGCTGCATTGGTTCCGTTGACTTGACACCTCTAGACGGACCTCTTCCTTTCCTCTCACATGAAGACTTCCCATCTGTACCTGATGCATAGTGGATGGCAGCTCCGGATTCATTGTTAGCCTGTTCATTAGTCCATTCACGGTCTTCAGGAATTGGAGGTGCTTCTTCAGCCATCCTCTCAAACTAGTCTACTCTCTCAAGAAACTTTTCGTACTCTATATCTTCCGGCTCTCCTTGATCTTCCTCTGAGCGTTCGTCAAAAAGCGGGTCTGACTCAGCAGAATTATCATCGTCCGAGCTGGCAACGTCATCATCAGTATAAATACAATTCCTTTGGAGCCTAAGTAAAACAAAAATCCAGAATTAATAAGCAGGATTAAGAACAACAAAACAGAACTGAAAACCGAACAGAAAAACAATAATCTGCAAAACAGAAAACAACAAACTGTTTTCTGCAAAACAGAAAACAGCAAATTGTTTTCTGCAGAACAGAAAACAGCAAACTGTTGAGGTGGCACATGGCATGAGGCAACATTAAGCACAAGCCATGCGTCTCTTACAAAAGTTACACAAAAAATAGACACAAAATGCTTCTTTAGCATCATTTGTACCACACAAGAACACCAGACAGTCTCAGAGCTTGTCTTAACCGATATCATGATCGTAAATAATGAGCCACAATTAACCAATTGTTCCAGTTGTATTGACAACCAGCTTGCCGTGGAAATACATATTTACAAGTGTACAAGTCCTTAAGTTAAGTTCAAAGTCAACTTCCAAGTGTTTTGGGGTCAATATCACCCAAAATGACACAAAATACCTCAAAATGGCTATTAACTTGCCCATTTGATTACTGGTTCTTCAATTAAGCATATAAGTACATTAAAAATTAATATACTACTTATTTCGAGTTGTCTATGTTTTTAAATTCATTGAAATGTGACATTAAAACCGTTTTCGGCTCAAATTTACTCAAAAAGGCTCAAAAATCACTATCAATGGCTACTACCATGGCCTAGTAACTAGTTTCTCTTCATTTAAGCTTATAAATAATTGCAAAATTCCCAAATAGCATATTTACAAGTGGATACGTCCTTAAGTTAAGTTCAAAGTCACCTTCCAAGTGTTTTGGGGTCAATATCACCCAAAATGACTCAAAACACCTCAAAAGGCTATTAACTTGCCCATTTGATTACTGGTTCTTCAATTAAGTGTATAAGTACATTAAACATTCATATAATGCTTATTTATAGTTGTCTATCTTTTTAAATTTATTGAAATGTGACATTAAAACCGTTTTGGGCTCAAATTTACTCAAAAAGTCTCAAAAATCACTATAAATGGCTACTACCATGGCCTAGTGACTAGTTTCTCTTCATTTAAGCTTATAACTAATTACAACATTCCCAAATAGCATATTTATAAGTGTATAATTCCTTAAGTTAAGTTCAAAGTCAACCTCTAAGTGTTTTGGGGTCAATATCACCCAAAATGGCTCAAAACACCTCAAAAAGGCTATTTACTTGCCCATTTGATTACTGGTTCTTCAATTAAGCGTATAGGTACATTAAACATTCATATACTGCTTATTTAGAGTTGTCTATGCTATTAAATTTATTGAAATGTGACATTAAAATCGTTTTGGGCTCATATTTACTCAAAAAGGCTCAAAAATCACTATAAATGGCATAAGGAAAACAAAAGATGAAAGCAATGAAAAATGCACCTCAATAAACTTTTCCTTGTCTAAAACCACATGTGAAACATAAGTCTCAACAAGAAATTTGAAGCCAATCTCTAACTCAGCATCAAATGATCCATCCGGGTGATGCCGAATGATTTATGCTCTTTGACACCAAGGTAAGAAATCTTCATATAAACCTAGAGCTGGGGAGTACTTGTTTATAAAGATAACATAGTGGTTAGTACTAATAGCAATATATAACCCCGAAACATAGTGGTTAGTAGTAATGTTCTGCTGATTAAAAAATACAAAGAAAAGTATCTGCCTAAGTGCCAATAGCATAATTTTGTTAAAAAAAACTGCAAAGCAAAGGATCCATGCCATTTTAAAGTTAAATGAGTTTGTTGTCATACCATTTGGAGGCGAATCAATTCTCAACCACTATTATCCCTTCTTGATGGTCTTCATGTACGTATTTTGACTCATTAGCAACCGACTCGACGACACTTGTTCTAGGCGAACTAAAAGGTGGCGAATCCTTAAATGCATCGTATTCTTCCTCATTGTCAACATCTCCGATGCCTAGAATACTTCGTTTCCAGGAAAAACTATGGACAATTTTGAGTTAGCGGGATCAGTGACGTAGAAAACTTGCTTCGATTTCCCCGCAAGTATGAAAGGCTCTAGACCCTCAAGCATCCGTGCCAATTAAGTCAACAAGAGTGAAACCACACGGGTCATCATTTCTTACGGATTGGCGATTGTTATCTACCCATTTGCACTTGAAAAGGCAGACTATAAAGGTGCAATACCCTAGCTCCCACATCTCATTAATTTGGCCATAGTAATTACCTTAGCATCCACCGGAGATTGATCCTTGACACTAGCGTAAACGTTGATGATGCCAAAACGGAAACACCACTATTTTGCACACATGGTGAATTTTGATCCTGCGAAGTGGTCCAAAATGAGTACCCATTGACATCATATCCTTCATAGTATGTGACAGTTTCTCGAGGTCCAAAAGCTAACCACTTCACCATTTCAGATACACCCTCTAGATTATCTGCAACAACTCGGTTATGAAACCACTCAATGAAAGTCTTATTATGCAACATTGTTAATGACCTTTCTAGTATCCCTGTATTTTGGGAATTCAAGAGCTCCCAATGTTCATTTAAAAAAGGATGAACTTCTGGCATATGGTGTAACACATATAAATGTGCTTGGTTGAGTTCAGTCATATTTACCAATTTCGATCTAGCCCCAATAGTCCCCTTACCATCAAGCCTACCTTCATGACGAGTTGTAGGCAAACCAATCAGTTGTGCACTTGCTATGTATTCTGATATGAAAATTCCGACCTCATCACCAATGACCCTTGAACAATACTAGCTTTTGGTCTAGCAGGATTCTTCACTTTGTTACCTAATACCCCCATATGTATTTCATAAGGATAGCACCATCTCAAAAACACAGGACCTAGAAGCTTAATTTCACGAACAAGATGTACAATTAAGTGAACCATTATGTCGAAGAATGCAGGAGGGAAATACATCTCAAACTTACATAAAGTTTCAATCACACGTGCCTGAAGAGTATCTAGCATAGAAGGATCTAATGCTTTGCCACATATTGTATTGAAGAAGGAACAAAGTTCCGTGATGGTGTACCTAACATGTTTAGATAGGATACCACGGATTGCAATTGGTAAAAAAAAACTTGCATCATAACGTGACAGTCGTGTGACTTCGTACTAGATAACATCAACTCACCATCTAAGGTTACAAATCTTCTCATGTTAGAAGAATACCCTGACGGCACCTTTAACTTATATAAAGATGCGCAAAAGTGTTTCTTCTCCTATTTGAACTTTGTGTAGCATGCAGGAGGAAGGTAGTAGGTTTTTCTCTCTTCATTTCCGGCTTGTTTCAACTTTTCCTTCCCCCTACCCTTGTCTCCCTGACCATCTTCCTTGGAGACCTTCCTTTTCTTACTCTCTTTCAGCTGAGGCCACAACTCGGGTCGAACTCCAATCTGTTTCAAGAACTCTCGATTGACTTTAGTGTCTTTAGTCTTGTTTGGAATGTTGAAAAGGGTGCCAAGTATGGCATCACAAACATTTTTCTCGATGTTCATAACATCGAGACAATGTCTGACTTGCAAATCTCTCCAATATGGAAGCTGCCAAAATATAGACTCTTTCTTCTATAACCCAGAATAGTCCACATTTGGTTTTCCAAAAATGGTTTGAACACCCTTAACTTGTGTATACACCTCATAACTGGTTAACGGACGACGAGCAACACGATCTTCTACCATCCCATTGAATGCCTTCTTCTTCTTTCAAAAAAGGTGATTAGGTGGAAGAAACTTTCGATGACACCAATCCACATACTTACCCACCCATGTAGAATTCTGATCATCCATGCAAATAGGGCATGCCTTCATTCCTATATTCTTATACCCTGATAAGTTACCATAAGCAGGAAAGTCGTTGAGAGTACACAAAAGCATTGCACGCAAGTTGAATGTTTCCTTTGCATGTGCGTCATGGACCAATACCCCTTCATCCCACAATTTTCTCAAGTCAACAAGTAGTAAGGCCAAATACACATCAATGTCGTTACCAGGTTGCTTTGGACCAGAAATATGAAGTGAGAGCATAAGGTACTTCCGTTTCATGCACAACCAAGGGGGAAGGTTGTAGATAGTCAAAATTACAGGCTATGAACTATGCTTAGAACTAAGAGTACCAAAAGGATTCATTCCATCGGTGCACAACCCCAGCCTCAAATTACGACTGTCATCACCAAAGGTCTTATATTTCCAGTTGATAGTCTTCCATTCAGGACCATCAGCCGGATGTTGTAACAAACCCTTAACCCTACGACCCTCCGCATGCCAACGTAGATTCTTAGCATCGTTACTGATTGAAAACAACTACTTAAATCTTGGTATTATAGGCAAATACCACAAGACCTTGGATGGGGGCCCGGCGTTACCCCGTGCTCCTTGTCGATCATAACGCGACAAATTGCACTTTGAACACTTATCCAACGACTCATAATCTTTTCGATATAATATGCAATCATTCGGACAAGCATGTATTCTTTCATACTCTAATCCAAATGGACACATGAGCTTCTTAGCGTAGTAAGTCGACTTAGGAAGCTCATTACCATCAGGAAACATGCCACTCAAGTTTTCTAGCAACATTGTGAAACTTTTGTCAGCCCAATTGCATTGTGACTTGACACTAAACAATTCCATCACAGTTGATAGGATGGTTAATTTAGTGCAACCGGGGTATAAAGGCTTAAAAGAGGCCTCAGCAATGGCTTCAAACCCTCGTCCATTCTCAAGAACATGCACCATTTCTTCAACTCGCTGCACATCGTCGTTGTGTTCGTATTGATCGCAACTGAAGACACTATCATTGGTCCCATGAGTGAAGGCATCTTCACGAAGATGAGTACGACCGTCATCATCATGATTACCATGGGAAGTATCACCGTCATGGAGTCCTGTCTCACCTTGATAACTCCACACGTAGTAGTCAGGTCGAAAACCATGCAGAAGTAAGTGCACCCTAACATCAACAATACTTTCGAACTTACGATCATTCACACACTTGAAACAAGGACAGTAATACCCCCCAATATTGACGGTTTTCTCATATGCCACTGCACAATCACAAAACTCAAACACTCCATCTACAAACTTGGATTTATCATTGCAATTGTACATCCACGAACGATCCTTTGACATCTTGTTTCACTAACTACACACAATAAACATTTTTTAGTACAATAACGGACTAAATTGAATGCATGAAGTCCAGTGGTTCTCATCAAACTGACATGGTGAGTGCACGTTTACACTTCAAACGACACCTTAAACCGCTAACATCTCCTTAGTCAATATTGTACGCAAACAACATGTTACGGCAATACATCCTAGTGGATTACTATGAATGAAAACAAAACGAATTATTCTTCATATAAGTCGGAACAGAACACTCACAACCACTCAGTCAAACAGTCACTAAACGCCACTAAGTCAAACACTCACAGCCACTCACATTCACCATGAATCAGTCATACACTCTACTGCAATCTAGAAACCAAACACAAAACCAACACCTTAAACTATATTACATCACATATATCTTTTCAAAACCTTGGCATGAGATATTGAATAGAAACTAAATATAGTATAATAGTACCCAATCCCTTTCACAGTTCATAGCTCTGTATATGGCAGGGTTGCAACATAAATTGAGTAAAAAACTGAAAAGATCCTATCTCAAATGCCAGTAGTAGAAATTATTTTCTTTTCTTTTCTTTCTTGGAGTGCCAATGGGGGCAGCAGCAAGAGCTACTGTAGGTTCGCGGGTAAAGTATACAGATAGGAAGTATATAGTGCAAAAATAACTTGAAAGGCACCTAATGAGAGAGAGTGCTTACTGAGAAGATGGATGAACTTGAGTGAATCCACGACATGGACAAATTTGAACCCTATAGGGTTGCAGCAAACAGAAAAGCTGGAAATTAAATTCATTGGCTTGTAATCATTTCACAAGAAACATAATCACCAGACACACTTGTACAATATTGACTTCCACTACAAACAAGTAATTTGTGCAGATCAACAACAATATACTAAAGAAATTCTCAAAGATAACCCTCAATTCAGGATACCATTGAAAATGTTACAGGTATAGTTAATGCCTCCCACAGTTACGAATCAATGTGTTACAAGAATATATTTATCATACACAAGGGGAGCAAGGTGAATGTGAGAAACTTAGCAATGCAATGCAGTAGGCAAAAATATGGAAAAATCAATGCATTAAATTTAAAGAGAAAACAAAGACATTATGAAGAATAAAATGGTAATATATAAGATAAACGCACAGCTACTATAAGTAAATAAAAAAAGAATCAAGAATCAAACATTAGACAATTACACAGTGGTAGCTGCCATTAGTCACCATATAATTGAAAACGAACTAAACTAGTCACATATAATTGAAACCCTAAACAACATGACTTATAGAAAAAAAAAAAAGGCTGAATTATGACTTACCTTAAAAGTAATCTCACCTTAAAAGTATTTTGCTAAAAACCTGCCATTCACCCCCATTTTCTCACATTTAACCCAATAAAAAAATGAAACCAAAACACTCATTATCAAACCATTAACACCACCACTAGCCTTAAACTATCATCACATTAACACTTCCCATCACCACTCACAAACACCATTAACGTTTCCATCACCCTCTTTTGTCTTGGTTGCCGCTCGGCCCTCTCCCCTGTACAATGTCGTCACTGCCCCTTCCCATTCCCTTGTGTTGTAGCAGCCACGCCTACCTTTCCTTTGCATTGATATACAGTAATACCCCGTATTTTGAGGGATTTTTACGTATTAAATACGTATTTATAAAGTATATTTTAAGTATTTTATTATTTAAATAAATAAGTTTAATAATTGCTTAAATGAATTAAATATTTAAACAAAGGTTTATAAATTATTTCAATAAGTTTTTGAAAGTTTTAAAAGAGCTTTAAATTATCTTAAAGTGTTCGAGAATTTATTAAAGGGTTTCCGAAAAAATAAAAATAATAATGGGTTTTAAATGGGTATTTTATATTATTTTAAAACAAGCTCAATTCTACTCTAAGCCATAAAGTCCATTAAAAAACCTAAACTAATCAGGAAATTCTGATTAGTGGCCCTATAAATAGCCTTAAACACCAAAAAAAATCATACTTTTAATCTCTCTCTAAAATCCTAAAAGCAAAACACAAAAAAAAAGGAGAAAGATTTTCCAAAAAAAAAAAGCAGTGTTTGTTTTTTTTTCGGAAAAAGAAAAAAAAAGGGAGAAGCTTGCCTCGGGAATCGTGCCCGGGACCACCGTCGAGACCGCCTCGCCGGACCACTATCGCCACCACCGGCGGCCCTACTCCTCCCCTATTTTGGTAATTTTCGAACTTTTATTAAAAAAAAAAATTATTTTTCCCTCTTTTAGATTCAATCTTGCAAAATCATGTCCATACTTATGTTTAATCATGTTTTTATGAGTTTTAATCATGTTTTAGTAAAGTATGAATTGTTTTAAAGGCATGAATTAATTTTGTTGTTCATGAAATTATAAATTAGGGTTTGAAAATTTATGAAGTTATGATTTTATGAATTTTTATTTTCTAAACTTTGATATTATGATCATAAATTATTGATTGGTGAATTTATGATGATGTTATTAAGTTTAGATTGATTTTTAAGGGTTTTAAACTTATTTTATAAAGCTATCCAGATTTTATAATCATGAAATTGAGATGAAAAAATATTATGAACATGTTTTAGCATATGAAAAATTGTTCCAAAGCCTAGATTGACTTCATAAATATGTTAGTAGATTGTAGAAGTGTTTTGGCATGAAAGAAGGGCGTTTTTATAGATTTTTCATGACTTTAAAGTTTATAAATAAATCTGAAATTTTAATAAAAACAAGTTAAATTGAGTCTTAAGTGTCCAAATTGTACTAGTATGATCACACATAAATTCTATATTGATCTATATAAATTTTAGTATGTTTTATGAAGTTTAAAAGTGATTTTAAGCATGTTTAACAAGCTGTCCAGATTTTATAAATTAATTAATTAGGCAATTAAAGTATGTAATTAGCATAAATTGTTCATATAAGTTAAGTATTATATTGTATGATTGATTTATGTTGTTTTTAAGGTTTTTCATGGAGTTTTGATTAAAGTGACATAAAAAATATGTTAAGGTTTTATAAAGCTTAGACAAGTTTCCAAAAATTAAGTAAGGTGGTACTAATAAATTTAAAGGCGTTTTAAAGTGTTTTTAAGCATCTAAGTATGCTGAAATTTTATTCTAAGTGCGAATAAAGTATGTTTTAAGAAGGATATATTATGGGTAATGCATGGTATTGTTAGTGGTGTCTTATAGGTCACTATGTGACGTTCTGAGACGTTTTAAAGGGTGTTTAAGCTGCTGAAAAATTTGGTAACCGAGGGTTTTAATTAGTTTAAGCCTTTGTTAATGTAGGAAGCTTCGGAGTGAGCGAGTTCTAGTGAAGTGGTGGCAAATCACCGTTATTTTACAAGGTACGTAAGTACTTAAGGATGGTTCATGGACGTAGTATCATGCTAGGACATGTACATGTTCATGTTATAGGTTGCTTAGTAGCCAAGTATGCTTTCATGCATGTTGAGAAGTTCCTTATTTGTTTACATGTTTTACATGTGTTAGTAGTCTGTTGACTATACGACTACAAGTTTATTCCTCTTATGGAAATAGTATATTTTATTTAATTCATGTTGAACATGAGTCCTTATGGACATATAAGTAGTCATATTTTGCAAGAATTAAAGTATAGCAGAGTTATTTTCAAAGTTGAGCAACATTGTACATATTTACAGCATAGTTGTGACAAGGTTCACGTTTTCAAGTATAGTATGAGCATTCATTTTATTTATATCCACTCACAGTATAATGTGTGGTATAGAAGGAAGTTTGATCCACTCACAGTTTATATGTGGAATAGTTAAAGAAGAAGGTTTAAAACAAGTATTCACTAAAAGAGGTTGACTAAAAAGGAAGTTACATGTCTATGTGCAATGTTGGTGGTTTGTTTGTGTGTTGTTGTTCACATTTTCAAGTAACCTGATAATTACGTAAAGTGAAAGAGGATTCGCACCCAAACTCTTGGAACGTATATACCTTGAGTACGAACAAAGGGGGGAGTTATATGGAATAGTGATCTATGATTTCTAATTGGAGTACAAGACGTTGTACTCTTTATTTTTATTATTAATGCGCTGGATATCCGTCTCTTCGTGTGACATAGGTAATACCTTTCGGGAGTTGCTCCCCAACTGGTGCCCAATAGGGCGATTGTTTATAGGAGGAAACCCGTTCGATGTGAATTCCAAATTAAGTAAATAAATTAAATTGGTTTATTCTAACCAAGTGTTGCAGGTACATTGCAGGAATGGTAAGATACGTGTTTATTGCTTTATGCCCTTGCATATGTTCATGCTAGTGTGTTGCATATTCTTTTAGTGTTTATGTACTTAGCTTTGCTGATTACGTGCTTTTGTGTGCATGGCCTAATCTTTGATCTTGGCCTTATGATGACCCATTTCGATGGCGAGTAGTAAGTGTTGAATAAAGAGAAAGCAACAGGTTCAGGAGGGCATATGTCAATCACGCTGGGATTGAGTGCAGAGCGTTCTTGTCCTGCTTTCGTAGTAGTAGTTTTGTTGGTAACTTTAGTTGTGGATGTTATCTCTTTTGATGTTGGACTAACATTGTTTTACAAGTTTACTTTCATTTGGTTTTAAGGGCCTTTATGGTTCCGAAGTTGTAAGACTTTTCAAACGGTTTGAATTAATGTTTTCGAAGTTGACTTTAAGTAGTTTTGAAATGTTTTTCTTAAGAGTGTCTTCCGCTGTAGCAGCTTTGATAATTGCCTTAGCCGTTTTCACACGGTGGCGGTAATATTGTTGAAGTTTCGGGTTTTTAGAATATGCTAGGACAAGGAACCGGTTTTAGAAAAAGGTACGGAATTTCCAGGGTGTTACAAAGTGGTTACCAGAGCTTAGTTTTCGAAATAAAACCGTTTTATTACAAGAACTAGGGTACCCGAAATATTTCCTCATTAGGAAAGTGTCTTAAACGTTTTAAAGTTATTTTTCTTGGAGTAATTAATTATTTATTTGATTACTTTATTAATTACTTATTGGTTTTATAATTTCCTTTTTAGGAAAATTTTTTTTTTGGAAAACCAGTTTCTAATTTTAGAATTACTTTAAATAAAAGGGTTTTCAAAAGTAAAAGTTTAATTAAATAGAAATTTCAAAGGGAAAAAGAGTTANGTATAAGAGAAAAGAGTTATGTTTGTTCAATTGTGCAGGTACACGAGGAATTAAGGTATGTACTATATGTTATTGCTTTAATCACATGTGGTGAGCTTGGGTAGGAAGTTTTTGGGCATGTAAGATAGATTTTGTTTCTTCCTTCTTGCATTTATTAAGTGCTTTAGTTGGTTGTTGTTATGTGGTTAGCTAAGTGTAGTAAAGATTGTTTGTTAGCCACCGAATTTTTTTTTATATAGAACTGTTTGTTTTGTAGTTTGGAAGAGGGTTGTTTCCTAGACTCTAAGAGTTTTCTTTGGAAGGATGAAGGTCATTATATCTAATAGAAAGGCTCAAATTGAGATATTAGAGGATAAAGATAATGATGAGTTATTTCAATATATTAAGTAATTGGTTTTACTGTTTGTGATTGAGGATGTTCTTGAACAAAAGGTGTGGGACCAAATTTAATGTAGTGTCAATTTTGTTTGCCTAGGTTTGATGACTTTCATTTGACTCAAGGGATTTCTACTTATCCTAGGTGTAGAAATAAGCTAAGGATGGCCAATGATGTTGTAATTAGAGGTGTTTGCAAAAGCACATTTACTTTAGGGAGTTTGCCTTTAAGAATTTTAATTTCATTTCTGTTCCACCTTATTTCAATGATCCTAGTACTCACCGTGAGGCTACTATGGTTGAGGAAGAGTTGACTTCATGTTTTCAGGTCACAAGTTAGGATAGTTCATGAGTCGAGATCGGGGATCTAAACCTTATTATTCTAGCGCATATCGATGTGGTATTTGTTTCTTTGTGAAAGGAGATGAGCTTAGTTTAGATGAGGATGTTAATGATGATTCCAAGTTTACTTTGAAGAATAGTTTTGTGTCTTCTGACAAGTACTATAGTGTTAGTACTCGAAAATTAAGTTGTTTCGAAAACTAAGGCTATCCTAGTCGTTGACTATTATGTCTTATGTTTTAACTTCAAGGAGGTTTGAAAACCTTGGTTGTTTTCCTTAGTTGTACTGTCTTTTATAGTTGAGAATAAGTTGGCTAAATGTCATTGGAACCTTTTGAAAATGTTAAGTGCGTCAAATTACTCTTTGAGTTTGAATAAAGCAGATGTTTCTTAAGATATTTTGTAGTTTCAAGTGGGGAAATTTTTGATGTGTACTTTTGCTTTATGTATTGGTTGTGAAAGCAATCAAGAGAAGGTGAATCAAATCACTCTAGGGAAGTAATAATTTCCTCAAGGATGGACTTGAAAATGTGTTAGTGCACGTTTAAGTCTTTTTGTCGTCTTAACACATAGTTGGACCATAGCTTAATGTGTAAATCTTTCCTCTCTAGGAGGAGGGCAAATGTCTCAAAGAGATAATGACTCGCTTGATGAGGTTGTAAGACAGTTAGCCGTTGTAGCTCAAACAGTGGCTGCAGGAGGATTATCCGTAGACGCTCAATTGCAACTTGCTAGGCAAGTGTTTGAGATGTTCGATGAGTTATATAGTAGAGCCACATGCTTGTACGCCTTAGAGCAAGAGAAGAAGGAAATGTTAAATGAAAGTGACTCGAAGGAGAAAAGGAAGGGCTTTGGTGGGAACTCTAACCATCAACGTAATAGTAGTGGAGGTAAGAAACCTCGTAGCGATAACAACAATAGTTTTAAGGTGACAGGGGAAACTTTGGGAAGTCCGTTAATGGAATGGGAATAGAGCTCAGATGGCTAGTCAAGGAGGACGTGTGTACTTTTGCAAGAAGTGTCCTAACAATCGCCCACGAAAGGACTGTGTAGGGAACCCAGTTATCTATTGGTTGTGTAATAAACTTGGGAACCGTGAGTATGAGTACTTCTCTAAGAACAAGGGAAAGAAGGGACAAGCTAAGGTTCTCAATTTAGAGGGAATTCAGCTAGGGGACAGCAAAAGGGTTTCCAAGGAAATATGGGAGGAGAGGTGACACCTCAAGTCGGGAAATAGGAATGGAAGTGGGAATGGAGGAGGAAAGGCTAATATCTCAAATACTGGAAAGCTGAATGTGATGGCTAGAAGTGAAGCTGATGCTAGTAAAGATGTAATTACTGGTACTTTTTCTGTTCACTCCCTCTTCCCGTTAGAGTTTTGTTTGATTCTGGTGCAACATATTCTTTTATATCCACTAAGTTTTTAGAAAAGTTAGCCGGTGTTGGGAAAAGTAGATACAATAAATATGTTAATAGTGTTACCTTCAGGACGAGAAGTGTAGTGTTCAAAGAGATTCGGAATGTTCTTGTTGAAATTGAGGGAATGGAGTTTAAGGCTAATCTAATCGAGTTTGATTTAGGTGACTTAAAGGTAACCCTGTGGATGGAATGGTTGAGTGAGCATAAGGCTGAGACTCTATGTCAGCCAGAGACGATCTCGTTAATCAATAAGGGTAAAAAGGTGAGCTATTGGAGGGCAGGAAGGTCAAAACGCAACAAAATAGTGTCACTAGTGAGGTTTGCTAGGTTTGTGAGGAGAGGTTTTCCAATTTACCTTTGTAGTGTGAGGGATGTGGATCATGTTGAGACTGCTAAGCCCGAGGACATTAAGGTAGTAAGGGACGTTCTAGACGTGTTTCCAGAAGAGATTCCGTGGATGCCTCCAAAGCGAGAGATTGACGTGACCATGGACATAGTCCCAGGAACAACACCTATTTCCAAAGCATCCTATAGGATGGTACCTGCAGAAATGATTGAATTGAAAGAGCAATTACAGAGTTGTTGGAAAAGAGTTACATTAGGCCTAGTGCTTCACTTTGGGGAGCACTAGTACTGTTTGTAAAGAAGAAAGATAGGAGTTTGAGGTTGTGTATTGACTATAGGGAGTTGAATAAGGTGATGATAAAAAAAAATAAGTACCCTTTACCGAGGATTGATGCCTTGTTCGACAATTAAAAGGATCAACTGTGTTGTCGAAGATTAATTTGAGGTTAGGAAACCACCAATTGGGAATTGCTAATGAGGACATACCAAAAATGGCTTCTCGTAAGAGACATGGGCACTATGAGTTCATTGTTATGCCTTTTGGGTTAACCAATACACCAGCAATCTTCATGGACTTAATGAATAGGATTTCTCCAACGATTCTAGGATAAATTTGTGGATGTTTTCATTAATGACATTTTTGTGTACTCTAAGAGTAAAGAAGAACGTGTGGAACATTTGAGGACAAATTTTGATGACCATAAAAGAGAATGAACTATATGCTAAGTTCTCGAAATGTGAGTTCTGGTTGGAGATAGTAGCATTCTTGGGACATATCGTGTCAAAAGAGGGAGTCGAAGTAGATCCAGCCAAGATCGAAGTAGTAAAGGAGTAACCTACACCTAAGACTGTAACAGATGTATGGAGTTTCTTAGGGTTAGCAGGTTATTATAGGAGGTTTGTGGAGGACTTTTTGAGGATTGCTAAACCAATGATGTCGTTAATGAAGAAAGACTGTAAGCTTGAGCGGAGTAATAAGTGTGAAGAGGCGTTTCAGACCTTGAAAGAGCGTTTGACTACAGCTCTAGTGTTGACTTTGCCAGATGGAAGTGATTCTTATAAGGTGTATAGTGATGCTTCTAAAAATGGTTTGGGATGTGTGTTGATGCAAAATAGAAAGGTGATAGCATATGCTTCCAGGCAATTGAAACCATATGAGGTGAACTACCCTACACACGATCTGGAGTTAGCAGCAATAGTGGTTACTTTAAAAAATATGGAGGCATTACTTGTATGGGGTAAAGTGTAGGATATACACAGAACACAAGAGTTTAAAGTACTTTTTCACTCAAAAGGATTCAAACATGAGATAGAGAAAATGGCTTGAGTTGATCAAGGATTATGACCTAGATATCCAATGCCATGAAAGGAAAGCCAATGTGGTAGCAGATGCTTTAAGCCGTAGAACGAAGCATGGAGTGAATACCTTGGTGGTTGCTAATGAGTTATGTAAGGATATAGAAAGTTGAACTTAAAAATAGTGAAGGAGGGAGAGTTAGAAGGAATGCTTAATACTTTGAGTATCAAACTAACTGTGTTCAAAGAGATTCACAAAAATCAAGTCGGTGATGTGGACCTAGACCATATACGGGCAAAAATTGAGCAAGGGAAGGATGAGGACATCAAAATTCACAAATATGGGAGCAAAAAGTGTAAGGGTAGGTGGTGTGTACCTCAAAATTATGAAAAATTGGAAAAAAAAAATATAAAAAGGCAAAATATGCCATATTCGGCTCACCCAGGAGGTGACAAGTTGCACAAAGATTTGAAAAAGGTGTATTGGTGGCCTATGATGAAAAGAGAAGTTGCGGAGTTCGTAAGAAAATGTCTTCTGTACCAAAAGGTGAAGTTTGAACTTAGGAGACCACAAGGTGAAAAACCACTCGAGATCCCAGGATAGAAATAGGATTGTATCTCAATGAATTTCGTGACTTGGTAATGGTAATGTATGGGTCGTTGTGGATAGGCTTACCAAATCTACAGTGACTACACCAATTAAGGAGATTTGGTGTATGGAGCAACTTGCAAAACTTACATCGAACATGTTGTGAGACTTCAAGGGGTTCTTAGGGATATAGTTTCATATAGGGATTCCAGGTTTCTTTCGAACTTTTGGAAAATCATGCAGGAGAGTATTGGTACGACATTGAAGATGAGTATTGCTTTCCATCCAGCGACTGATGGACAGATAAGAAAAAGATCTAAATCATGGGAGAAATGTTAAGGGCTTGTGTGGTAGGATGTCTAAAGAAGTTGGGAAAATAGCTTAATTTTGATAGAATGTTTTTTTTCCTTACAGCAATGGCTACCATGCTAGTATTGGCGTAGCACCTTTCGAGGCGTTGTATAAAGGAAAGTGTAGAAGTCCCTTATGTGGGAATGCCAAAAGTGAGACCGTGGTCTTAGGACCGCAATTGATGGAAGATACGGCCAAGAAAATTAAGATTCAAACTACGCAAGATAGGCAAACGACCTAGGCAAATCAGAAACATAGGGACGTAAACTTTGAAATTGGTGATAAAGTGTTTTTAAAGGTGTTACCAATGAAAGAAATAATGAGATTTGGAAAGAAAGGGGAGCTTAGTCCATTGTACATTGGACCATAGGAGATTCTAGAAAGGATTGGGAAGGTAGCTTACAAAAGCTAGCCTTGCCCATGGAATTGAGAATTGTGCATGCACAGTGGTTCTCATGTGTCACAAATAAAAGAAGTATATGTCTTACAACCGGAGTCAATTAAGTTAGATAAAAGCCTCATTTATGAGGAAAGACTTAAGGAAGTTCGTGATAGCAAAGTGCGTCAAACGCGAAGAAAGGTATAAAATAGTTAAAGCGTTGTATCCAAACCAAGGAACTATTTGGGAAGCAAAAGTTGAGATGAGGAAAAAGTATCTAGAATTATTTAAGGTTTAGTTGAGTTACGGGGACGTAACTCTTTTTCTTTAAGGGGGGTAGAGTGCGATAGAATTTCGCACCTTTTCCCTAAAAGTTAGCAAGTCTATGCAAGTTTTAGCATGTTTTCTTATATTTTCATGCTTTTGTTCTCAAGTTAGTAGTTAAAAGACGAAAAGAGTCCAACGTTTTCAGCAGCAAAAAGGAAAAGTTTAGGAAAGATTTTGAAAAATGCACTTAAAGTGCCATCACTAAGTCAATATCCATGCATAATATTACCCAGAGTTTCGGGACAAAACTTCTTTTAAGGGGGGTAGACTGTAATACCCCGTATTTTTGAGGGATTTTTACGTATTAAATACATATTTATAAAGTATATTTTAAGTATTTTATTATTTAAATATATAAGTTTTAATAATTGCTTAAATGAATTAGATATTTAAACAAAGGTTTATAAATTATTTCAATAAGTTTTTGAAAGTTTTATAAGAGTTTTAAATTATCTTAAAGTGTTCAAGAATTTATTAAAGGGTTTTCAGAATTATAAAAATAATAATGGGTTTTAAATGGGTATTTTATACTATTTTAAAACAAGCCCAATTCTACTCTAAGCCATAAAGCCCATTTAAAAACCTAAACTAATCAGGAAATTCTGATTAGTGGCCCTATAAATAGCCTTAAACACCCACAAAAATCATACATTCAATCTCTCTCTAAAATCCTAAAAGCAANTCTCTCTCTAAAATCCTAAAAGAAAAACAAAAAAAAAAAAAAAAAGGTAGAAAGATTTTCCGGAAAAAAAAAAAAAAAAAAACAGTGTTCGTTTTTTTTCGGAAAAAGAAAAAAAAGGAGAAGCTTGCCTCGGGAATCGTGCCCGGGACCACCTCGCCGGACCACCGTCGCCACCACCGGTGGCCCTACTCCTCCCCTATTTTGGTAATTTTCGAACTTTTATAAAAAAAAATTCTTTTTCCTTCTTTTTGATTCAATCTTGCAAAATCATGTCCATACTTATGTTTAACCATGTTTTTATGAGTTTTAATCATGTTTTAGTAAAGTATGAATTGTTTTAAAGGAATGAATTAATTTTGTTGTTAATGAAATTATAAATTAGGGTTTGAAAATTTATGAAGTTATGATTTTATAAATTTTTATGTTCTAAACTTTGATATTATGATCATAAATTATTGATTGGTGAATTTATGATGATGTTATTAAGTTTAGGTTGATTTTTAAGGGTTTTAAACTTATTTTATAAAACTGTCCAAATTTTTTAATCATGAATTTGACATGAAAAAATATTATGAACATGTTTTAGCATATGAAAAATTGTTCCAAAGCCTAGATTGACCTCATAAATATGTTAGTAGATTGTAGAAGTGTTTTGGCATGAAAGCATGGTGTTTTTATAGATTTTTCATGACTTTAAAGTTTATAAATAAATCTGAAATTTTAATAAAAACAAGTTAAATTGAGTCTTAATTGTCCAAATTGTACTAGTACGATCACACATCAATTCTATATTGATCTATATAAATTTTAGTATGTTTCATGAAGTTTAAAAGTGATTTTAAGCATGTTTAACAAGCTGTCCAGATTTTATAAATTAATTAATTAGGCCTTTAAAGTATGTAATTAGCATAAATTGTTCATATAAGTTAAGTATTATATTGTATGATTGATTTATGTTGTTTTTAAGGTTTTTCATGGAGTTTTGATTAAAGTGACATAAAAAATATGTTAAGGTTTTATAAAGCTTAGACAAGTTTCCAAAAATTAAGTAAGGTGGTACTAATAAATTTAAAGGCGTTTTAAAGTGTTTTTAAGCATCTAAGTATGCTGAAATTTTATTCTAAGTGCGAATAAAGTATGTTTTAAGAAGGATATATTATGGGTAATGCATGGTATTGTTAGTGGTGTCTTCTAGGTCACTATGTGACGTTCTGAGACGTTTTAAAGGGTGTTTAAGCTGCTGAAAAATTTGGTAACCGAGGGTTTTAATTAGTTTAAGCCTTTGTTAATGTAGGAAGCTTCGGAGTAAGCGAGTTCTAGTGAAGTGGTGGCAAATCACCGTTATTTTACAAGGTACGTAAGTACTTAAGGATGGTTCATGGACGTAGTATCATGCTAGGACATGTACATGTTCATGTTATAGGTTGCTTAGTAGCCAAGTATGCTTTCATGCATGTTGAGAAGTTCCTTATATGTTTACATGTTTTACATGTGTTAGTAGTCTGTTGACTATACGACTACAAGTTTATTCCTCTTATGGAAATAGTATATTTTATTTAATTCATGTTGAACATGAGTCTTTATGGACATATAAGTAGTCATATTTTGCAAGAATTAAAGCATAGCAGAGTTATTTTCAAAGTTTAGCAACATTTTGCATATTTATAGAATAGTTGTGACAAGGTTCACGTTTTGAAGTAAAGTATGAGCATTCATTTTATTTATAGCCACACACAGTATAATGTGTGGTATAGAAGAAAGTTTGATCCACTCATAGTTTATGTGTGGAATAGTTAAAGAAGAAGGTTTAAAACAAGTGTTCACTAAAAGAGGTTGATTAAAAAGGAAGTTACATGTCTAAGTGCAATGTTGGTGGTTTGTTTGTGTGTTGTTGTTCACATTTTCAAGTAACCTGATAATTACGTAAAGTGAAAGAGGATTCGCACCAAAACTCTTGGAACGTATATACCTTGAGTATGAACAAAGGGGGCAGTCATATGGAACAGTGATCTATGACTTCTAATTGGAGTACAAGATGTTGTACTATTTATTTTTATTATTAATGCGCTGGATATCCGTCACCTCGTGTGACATAGGTAATACCTTTTGGGAGTTGCTCCCCAACTGGTGCCCAATAGGGCGATTGTTTATAGGAGGAAACCCGTTCGCTGCGAATTCGAAATTAAGTAAATAAATTAAATTGGTTTTTTCTAACCAAGTGTTGCACGTACATTGCAAGAATGGTAAGATACGTGTTTATTGCTTTATGCCCTTGCCTAGGTTCATGCTAGTGTGTCGCATATTCTTTTAGTGTTTATGTACTTAGCTTTGCTGATTACGTGCTTTTGTGTGCATGGCCTAATCTTTGATCTTGGCCCTATGGTGACCCATTTCGATGGCGAGTAGTAAGTGTTGAATAAAGAGAAAGCAACATGTTCAGGAGGGCATATGTCAATCATGCTGGGATTGAGTGCAGAGCGTTCTTGTCCTGCTTTCGTAGTAGTAGTTTTGTTAGTAACTTTGGTTGTGGATGTTATCTCTTTTGATGTTGGACTAACATTGTTTTACAAGTTTACTTTAATTTGGTTTTAAGGTCCGTTATGGTTCCGAAGTTGTAAGAGTTTTCAAATGGTTTGATTTAATGTTTTTGAAGTTGACTTTGAGTAGTTTTGAAATGTTTTTCTTAAGAGTGTCTTCCGCTGTAGCAGCTTTGATAATTGCCTTAGCCGTTTTCAAACGGTGGCGGTAATATTCTGGAAGTTTCGGGTTTTTAGAGTATGCTAGGACAAGGAACCGGTTTTAGAAAAAAGGTACAGAATTTCCAGGGTGTTACAAAGTGGTTACCAGAGCTTAGTTTTCGAAATAAAACCGTTTTATTACAAGAAATAGGGTACCCGAAATGTTTCCTCATTAGGAAAGTGTCTTAAACGTTTTAAAGTTATTTTTCTTGGAGTAATTAATTATTTATTTGATTACTTTATTAATTACTTATTGGTTTTATAATTTCCTTTTTAGGAAAATTTTTTTTGGAAAACCAGTTTCTAGTTTTAGAATTACTTTAAATAAAAGGGTTTTCAAAAGTAAAAGTTTAATAAAATAAAAATTTCAAAGGGAAAAAGAGTTTTGTTTGTTGAATTGTGCAGGTACACGACGAATTAAGGTATTTACTATATGTTATTGCTTTAATCACATGTGGTGAGCTTGGGTAGGAAGTTTTTGGGCATGTAGGATAGGTTTTGTTTCTTCCTTCGTGCATGTAGGATAGACAGTGACCTTCACACTTACACACTCACACTCAGTCACACTCACTGACTGAGACAGTGAGCTG
>PYUH01000180.1:3421404-3489359 GCA_016808085.1 Suaeda aralocaspica
ATGATATTGAGAACTGCACACTTGATGGTTTGAAGATTACCAAGTTTTTAAATGATACATTCACTTGAGCTGCCACTCATTACAAAGATCAAAACATCCTACAAGTCTACAACAAGTTTGCCAATCATATCTCTTTGGAAACGAACAGCACAACAGCGTATTCATTTGCTTTTCTAACCGTCACATAAAAACTATCAAATATGTTATCACTGTGATATTGTTATTATTCTGTGATTTTCCAACTTATTGCATCTTATTTTCACCAAAATTTCACAGTGAAGATAAAATGAAGTAATAACACTCGGACACCAAAAATTACTCACATTACACTTGATGAAATACACAATTGCAGAAGATTTCAGCTTCCTGGATTGGCTGAGATGTGTACTGAAAAAGAGGAGAAACATTGCAACTACAAAAATTTTCCTAGTGGTCGCAACTCCTTGGGCAAGCCATCAAAATTTCCGGCACTTACATCTGATTGATAAAAGAGGCTTTTCTGGTCTTTCCAGAGCAAACTCTCAGCTATGTGCTCCTTATTGGGAGTCAGCATGACAAAGTTCGGGTCAGCTCGTTCATAGCTGTAAAAACACAAGGCTCAGTCACAAACTGCAGTAATATGAATTATTTCAAAAGCTATGAACAGTACAGCAGAAGTTCAAGTAATATACTTCCATTAACACAAGTTGAGTTTATTGAGCTCTAAGGTTTCAGGTATTCATTAACCCAGTTGCAGGTGACTGGCATGACAGTAATTTTCCAACCACAATGATGACAAGCTGGACATAAAATATACCTGGCTTCTCTAAGATTTTCCACTCGTAGGCCAAATCCAAAAGACGTATTTCCAACAGTATGATCCCTAGTTGCTGCATATTCAACAAGGACATTAGAAACCAACAACTAGCTTGTCAATGTAGTAAGCATCATAACCAGAAGCAATTCATAGAACATCAAAAATAAAAAAATAAAATAAAATTGGAGACATGCAAAAGAGATGCCCTCCTACTCCTATAACACTATCAAGATTAATGAATTTCTAAAAACTTAATAATAAAACCTAAACAAGTTCATGTGTCTCATTTAGGGATTACTTTATGAATACTAATAAGGAGTGCTGTTCAGGTAATCTAGCTATCCACTTTAGCAATCAAAAAGGTAGCTGCTGCCATCTCCAGGGAGTAATCTAGTCATTTTGAGCTCATCAGGTTAGCAATATGTGGAACGGCTCTAGATGCCCAAACCAACAAGATTCGTTTCATCTAATATACAAGAAGGATGATTAGTATCTAATGGGTATACCCTTCATCAGGGTAACCTCAAAGAAGTAATTAACACCACAATGGGTTTAAGGGAATATCATGATACTTCTGTGGGGGTGGAAATGTGGAATTTTGAAACCTACCAAAGGTCAGCTGCATAATGGTGGTAACTGGTATGAAAAGAGCCATTACATAGTATGAATTGCAGTGTTTTGTTGACTAGCACTTAAAACCTAACTCTTGGTTTCGCAGTATTCCTATAAACTTGTGTACCTACTTATGTTTGGGAAGACATTTCCTTGGTACGGAATGATGTGAATATAAGGCTGCAGGCTCATGATGGTTTTGCCTATGTGTTTTCTCCCACTTCACTGGATAGGGTTTTTCCCATTTTAGGCCTTTATTGCTTTATTAGGTGTCTTAGTTGTTAGTCATACTTGGTATACAATGCATGGGGATCACTTTCTTGAAGGTTTCTTGAAGATTACTCACAAAATACAAGAATTACACAGAACAAGGTTACGGGTTTGGACGTGTTTTTTGTGTTGTTTGGGTTGTCCGAAAACCTAGGGATTGTTGCTCAAGTTTCTAGGGTTGTTGGGGTAATTATCTATTTCCTCAAGTGGTTAGGATAGTTTCCTAAATTAGTTTGTTAGTTGTTAGGAAATAAGGAAACAAGGACCGAAGCCCTACCTGGGCTCCCAAGAATTTAGTTTTCGGATTTTTGTGACTTATTTTAGGAAGTGTTTTGTTTTATTTTTGCTGATTTGTTTACCTAATTTTCGTGGGTTTTAATGGCTTACAATTAGAGGATTATTCCAACCTTAGTCCTATAAACACTCCTAAGTTTCTTTAATAAAATTCAAGGTTGTGTTTTTGTGAAAAGTTCTTTGTGAACAAACTTTGTTAAAGTTGCATGTTTTCCATGATTCTTAACCGAGACTCAAGTTTCAAAGTCTATCAACTGTGATTGAAAGCCATATCCTTTGTTACTAAATAAATTCATTCATATTACATTACACTACCACCATCAATCATCAAAATTCATCACATATTCATCATGAATTGGTCACTATCATCATAGTTTTCGAACAAGTTGAGCCCTTTGCCTATTTTGGTTGCTTTGATTCTTGCAAACCCATCAAAATACACATCATGGAAGGGCTACCAAAATATCAAATTTTTTCACAAATTAGAGTTGGTTGATAAACTAACCAAGTAACCAACAATAAATGAAGAATCAATCAACCAACCAACCAATCAGAGCCTTAATCCCAAAAAATTGAGGTCGGCTACATAAACCAAAAAATAATCATTCCATGTGGTCATCCACCTAAATTTTCCTCCTCCATCTCCTGCGATCAAGAGCCATATTCTCTTTTAAATCTAAAAGCTTCATATCCTTTCTAAGCCCTTCCCACCAAGTCATTTTCGGTCTCCCCCTACCTCATTTGAGATCTCCATGATCCCACTATTCCACTCGTTGCACTGCGGCATCCTCAAGTCTCCGTCTCGCATGTCCGAACCAACACAAGCGATTTTCCCTTAATTCAACTTTTCGGCGTACGAATTCATTTTTGATTCTATCCCTTAGAGTGTTCCTGCACATCCATCTCAACATCCGCATCTCCGTAACTCATACTTTTTGAATGTGCTCCTTGTAAGCCCAACATTATGTACCGTAGAGCAACACTGGTCTTATGGGTCTTATGGCAGTCCTATAAAGATTTCCACTTCAACTTTAATGGGACGTTTTTGTCACATAATACTCCCGTGGCTGCTCTCCACTTACCCAGATTTAATCCTATTAGTCACATCTTGGTCAATATCAACATTCCTTTGGATAAATGACCCGAGATATTTAAAACATTCCCCCATATCGAGGACTTCCGTCCAACCTCACCACCGCATCACTTACCCCCCTCAGAGTCCCAAAGCGGCATTCTATATATTTCGTCTTACTCTGACTTAGCTTAAACCCTCTAGAATCCAACCTTTGTCTCCATTTCTTTAATTTGGCATTAGCCTCTTCTTTAGATTCATCCGCAAATAACATGCAACATGATATTTCATCTTGTTGGATTGACTTTGTTACTTCATCCATAACCACTACAAAAAGAAAAGGACTTAACACTGACCCTTGGTGCAACCCAATTGTTATAGGAAAGTCTTTAGTCAACCCACCACAAGACCTAACATTTGTGGACACCTCCCTATACATATCCTTAACCACGTCAATATACCTTCGTGGTATACCTTTCTTTATCATTGCCCACCAAAGTACATCTCTTCGAACCTTGTCATAAGCCTTCTCTAGATCAATGAAAACATATGGAGGTCCTTCTACAGCGCCCTATAGAAATCCATCATTTGTAAGACAAATGAATTGCTTCCATAGTGGATCTCCCATGCATAAAACCAAATTGGTCTTCAGAGATGCTTGTGCATGCCCTCAACCTATGTTCTATCACCCTCTCCCACAATTTCATAGTGTGGCTCATATGCTTGATCCCTCGATAGTTAGAACAATCTTGGGCATCTCCTTTGTTCTTATAAACTCGAAGATGATCAATAATAAGAGGCATGAATTACACAGCACACGAAAGGTAAACTAGGCTTACCATAAACTACCATAAATGCAACAATAACAACAATGAAAACCACTAAAACGACCACAACCACCAAAAACCACAATTACAACAACAACAATAACAAGTCAACAACAATAATAGTAAATTTTCAAGTTTTTATTTTTTTTGTTCAGAATTGATGTGGTCTGATTTGATTTTTCATTCAATAAGCCAATGAGTGCTTAAAACATAGCCGAAGTGATTTGTAAGACTTCCTTGGCTTTCCAAAGTAAGTTTTCCTCCAACTACTGTAGTTTGATAGTTTTGCCCTCAACTATAGATTTAAACTTCATTGAAGTTGATGTTAGTTTGAATCTCTTAGTATTGCTTGCAATTGTTGATCAATTTAAGAATTTGCAATTTCTGATGGAATTCCTCTTTTCTATTTCTTTAATTCTTAACTTTGTCACATAATTCTTCTTTACTAGGGGAGGTAGCTAGCTTAGGATGACAAACTAGTTTATGTTTCGAGACTAATCATTCATATTTGTTGAACTAGATTATCATATGACTATCGTCAATAGTTCTAGTATAACAGAAATCAAGAACCTTAAGTTCATCAAAGCAAAGTTTGACTGAATTAGAACAGTTTAACACCATTGTTAGGCATAGTAGTAAAAACAAGGTTTCAAAACAATGATAAAAGTCTCAATGAATTCAATAATATCTAAGAACATAAAGTTGACGGTTGGTTACATATGGTGCTTGCATAATTTTTGAATACTTAAATTTACCCAAACTAAATTGATTTGCTTGAAGTGTCTGCTACAACTCCCTTAGGTCCTTTATATTTTCTTGTACTTTAAAACTTTAAACCAATGTATAAAAAGGCTCAAGGCACACCAAGACAATTAGATTTCTTTGTGCCCAAGGCACATTTCACTGCGTCTTATTGAAGTGAGATGCACTTATGAAAAGGGCAAAAAAAAGTCTTGAAAAAACTGATGTGAGCCTTTTGTGCACCTAGCTGCGCTTCATTGAAGACGCCTCATCCTGACAAAAGAGCTCATACCCCTGCATGCCTTTTCAGTTTTCTACAACTAGTTTAAACTTTAAATACTACCTCCGTTTCTTATTAGCCGCAACATTTAGGTATTATTTGTCAGATATTAAAGATTCAAATGTTGCAACTAATAAGAAACAGAGGTAGTAAGAAAGTTATAGACAACCAAATCACTTGACTTCAACCTAGGTTACGACCGAAACAAGTGACTTAAGAAATGTCATTTAGTTATTCATTTCAATGGGATTGACCCTGCTTACCACAAGACTTGTCTGGAGCCAATTGGTCTAAGTTTTGTTTGATCAAGTTTGTTTTTAGTCCAGCAACTTAGCAACAAGCTTGTCCCCTGGTGTTAGACATTTATGAGTATGAAATACCTGATATGCTAAAAGTAAAAGCAGGCTTCCACCATGACTTGAAAGCCAATGCCAAAGTAGAACCTAGAGGCCCTGCCTTCCCCTGCATATTTAACACGTTACACTATCAAACTGTATAATTTGCATGATAGGCATGACTGATAAATTAAAAACTTATACCATATACTATTAATAATATTTTTTTTAAATTATAAGAGTTATCTGATCATGCACCTTCAACAAGAAATTTTTGTTTGCCTGCCAAGATGCTGCTATTTGAAAAGTAGAATCATGTATGTCTGATGTGTTATCATCTTCTAACCTATAATAATTAAAAAAATAAAAAGAAAAATTTGAAGGTGTGTCCAGGTTGTCTACTAAGAAAATTCACAAATTGGTCACATAAATTACAAACATAAGTTACCTAGTTTTCAGTTCAAATCCAAACTCAAGATAATTTGTAATTCCAATTATTTCATTTTCTTCAAAAGGATTTTGTACCTGCTCAATTGAAAGCAATGCAGAGCTTAGTGACATAAACAATACGGGCTCAAATTAAACTCCACACATGAAAGAAACCATAAAGTGGATGAGGTAACTAGAGCAAACCTTTCTTTGAACAACAACATGTTGGTAGAACGAGGCAACAAACTGAAATAGAAATACCAATTCGTGTTAAGTCATTAAGAAAATTACATATTTTATATAAAGTCAAGACTTACAATCTGAATCTAGGAACAAAGATTGCACACAATTGAAATCCCTAATTTACATTATCCAATGTTATAATTGTGGTTTAACAAAATTATTAAGTAAAAGGTACAATACCATTTTGCAGAAGAATGAAGACCTTGACCAAGATATAAACCATAGAATTAAAACAGGGTGGCTTAAGTAGAGTAATAACTGGGATAGTGTGCAATAACATGCCCATGAGGTTAAAGGGGAAGTTTTATAAGATGATACTACGACAGTAAGACCCACATCTTTATATGGGTAAAAATATAAGCACTTACGAAGGAACATGTTAAGGAATTTAGGTACAATAACACAGTAAGACCCACATCTTTATATGGGTAAAAATATATGCATGTGTGGAGGTGATGTGCAATAACACCGTGAGATAATGAATAATGAATTTAGGTACTAGGAATAAAGTCGGAATCACTAATATTGAGGATAAGATGAGGATCGGTTAGGTTGGCTTGAGCATGTAGAATATGGATGGAAGGACTTCAAAGAGACATGAAAAAGATGGGTTTACAACCTTATTTAGTATTATATAGAAATGAATGGAGAAAAAACATTTCCGTGAATGGTGTATAAGATGAAATATAAGTTATGCAGCCAGCCAACTTTTTGGGATTGATGCTTAGACGATGAAGGTGATGATAGAGTACAATACACATACACACTAGGGATTCTTGACAAATTTCTTCAGCCTTTTCATTCTAAGAAAGATGTCATGTCTCATGTCACAATAAACCTACGCTAGAATCCTCCAAAATCTTCACAAAACATTTATAGAAATTGTTAGATGCAAAAGGCAAAGATTCCTTCTCTTTTAGAAAATTGATCGCTAAAAATTACAACTTTAGATACAATTACAAATCGAGGATAATCAAAAGTGGAATATGACAAATAAAGCTGAATTGCATACCCATTGAAATACTAATCTATATGGTGTTGCATAATGCTAGAAATCATACTCTTACAAATGTAGAAAAAAACCTTGAGCTTCTTAGTAATACATATCCGTTGTCATGAGCGTTAGTGTTTACTATTTACAATATTCATGACTTCATTTATGGTTAGCTAAATGCATATAAGCATCACAAAAGCCATGTTGTGTACTACGCTTAGAGAATTTTTTTTTTTTTTTCTTTATTTATTGTGTTTTACCTATACAGCTTCTTGTTCTTAATTTTACAAGTTGAACATAAACAGTATACTAGCATTAATCTTGCTAGTTGTATAGCTAACCATTTGAGCTATAGCCGTAGGTAAAGCTTCGCCTATAATTTTGTCTTGGTTATGTGTCATGTAATTAAAAGTAATGACATAACGAGCCATGATTTTATTGATTTGGATCTACTAACTTATTCTTCATCATTAATTAAATTCATGATTGATATCTTAATTAATGTTTTCCTTCCCCTAATAGGTCTTTGGATGACCACATAGAAATATAAAATGAACATCTTTGGTTCATGTGGCTGGCCCCAATTATGGGACTAAATTGATCGAATAGGTCTACGTTTTTTTTTTTTTTCAATTTTAAGCAATGTTTTGATTACACCCCTAATAGGCGTTTAAACTATTCTTAATTTTATACATTGAATCATGAATGTGTCATGCATCCATAGCCCACGACCTACAACTGAGAGAAGGAAACAAAAACAAATAGAACTATTTTTGTGTGTAATTACACTCCCTCTAGGCCTCAATCCCATAATGTTTGCTACATTTCTTTGTAGTAAAATTTCTCTCTACTTTTACACATGGTGAAGGCCACACCAGATACTTAACAATTTTTTTCCTGTTATCCAAAATGAAATGTGCAGAAATGAATTTAAAATGCAGACTCATAAGTCCCTAAAATCAACTGAAATGAACTGTAATTAACTACAAAGTAAAAATGTTCAAAAGAACAAGGCCTAATGGCAAAATAACAAACATTTCAGAAAATGGAGTACTACACTTTCAACTAATTTTTTATTTTCACATTATTTTTTCTTCCTCTCTTTACCGAAAGCTTAAACTAGATGCTCATAAGCATTTGAAAATTTTCAATAACACATTAACACCTATTAGGGACTAAAATATGTTCCCTTCGCTACAGTGACAAAGAAAGAAGCAAGTTAGTGGCTTCTAAGAAATTCAGACCAAACAGCATATGATCATTCATACCTGAGAACTATTCACAAGCTCAAGACCAAAGTTGAAAGAGGGACTAACTGGGCTGCCAGACCCCAATCCGTAGCCAATTGCACAGCTCCAGTTCTTTAGATTTTTTAATTTAGAATCATCTTTGGTTCCATCTGGGGACAATGTACACTCGTCAACAATTTGGCAAGCCAGGGAAGTGCTGAATTCTGTCACGATTGGGATAAAACTTGATCTTTCATTAGAAGCTTTCAACTAAGCATAATAAAGATAAGGGAAAATATACATCATTAATCCACCTGTTGACAGGTCCCATATTAATCCCAACTCTGGATTATTACTGGTATAATTCCATCTCATGTTTATATTATTACTCCCTACAACTGAATTCCTGATAAGATAAGCAGGCACAATTACAGGTTAAACATGATTAACTCCCTTCAATACCCACGTTTAACAACAAAAACAACAAAAAATCTAAATCCTGTAAGTTGACCTACTTTATGTGAAGAAAAGGCCACTGTCACTTCATCAGTCGGGTAGCCCACCATTAACGTGAGAATTTTGTTCTTCTTTTCTTTTCCTGAAGGGTTTACAAGATCAGACAATTCAAGCTTTGTACTTATGTTTTTAAGCGCATTAGAGAGCTGCGGTGCAAATTGCAATGTGCAGACTGCCTACTTCCAAGGGACACTACTATAACTGGCTTGTAATATTACTATAGCTGATTTGTAATGTTAATGTAAAGACTGTAAATATGATTAAACAGAAGAACTGAAGGATTGATTAATTCTGAAATGGAAAGATTGTTTGTTACAAGTGGGTTTAGCCCACAACTCTCTAAGTGAGTTTAGCTCACCACTCTCAAAAGTTCTCTCAATTTCATGGATACTCTAGTCTTCCCTCTCTTTCCCTACTTAAACTACTGTTCTTCTCCTCCATGAGGTACAATTAATTAATGCCACACCTACTACTTGGCTGTTTCTTAGGATGCAAACAAAAGTAAAGTACATAAAGTAACTAATAGAGCCAAAACCTTTAATGACTTAGCAAGCTACTCCAAATAGAGTCAAAATAACGATCACTGTCCTTCAAAAGGTGGTGGGATCATCTTCAAAGGTGGTCTCAGCTGCCTCCTTCCTCCTGGCATAGGTGTGAATGATAGGTGGCCTCTGCTGATTCGTTGCAATACTCCCCCCCAAAACACGCACCTTGTCCTCAAGGTGGTAGTCGGGAAACCGTGTCAGAATAGTGTCAACTTCCTCCCAAGTCGCTTAGAACTCCGGTAATCCTTTCCACTGGATTAGCACTTCTTGTACTCCAGAACTGATCGTAAGAATATCAAGGACCCTTTCAGGTTCCACCTCCAACTCCCTTTCCGAATTAAGCTGTGGCGGAATGGGATTCGAATTGAGATTGCTACCTTTTGCCTCCTTGAGTTGTGAGACATGAAAAACTGGATGAATTTGACAACCGCCGGCAACTTTAGTTTATAAGCTACCTTACCCACCCTCTGAACAACCTCAAACGGACCGTAATAACGAGCAGCCAATTTCTCAAAGGCACGCTTAGCCAACGATTTTTGCCGATACGGTTGAATCTTGAGGAATACCATATCCCCAACTTTGAATTCCACATCACGCCTTTTTGCATTCGCATATTTCACCATGAGTTTCTGAGCTCTTGATAAATTCAGCTTCAATTCGTCTAGCATTGCATCCCTCATCTACAGCACCTCCTCTACGCTGTCCACCGGAGTTTGCCCCTTGCCCACCATCAGTAATTTAGGCGGCTCTCTGCCATACACCACTTGAAATGGCAACATTTGAGTGGAGGAATGGGTGTTGGTATTGTACGAGTATTCGGCCCAAGCAAGCCATTGAGCCCATTGTTTGGGTTGGTCCCCCGCGAAGCATCTCAAGTACGTCTCAAGCCCTTTGTTGACCACTTCGGTCTGCCCATCCGTTTGCAGATGGTAGGCCGTACTCCGCCGCAACTCAGTACCCTGTATACGGAATATCTCTTTCCAAAACCCACTAAAGAAAATGCGATCACGATCCGAGATAATGCTCGTGGAGGCGCACCACCTTCCTCATATGAACGCTTCCGCCACGTCCCTTGCCGTGAAAGGGTGCTTAAGCCCAATGAAGTGGGCATATTTGGAAAGGCGGTCAACCACCACGAGAATGGTATCCACCCCTTTGGACCTTGGTAATCCTTCCACGAAGTCCATGGTTATGTCCTCCCAAATTTGCCTCGGGCACCGGTAACGGTTGTAAAAGCCTACCGGAGTTTGCTGTGAATGTTTGCTACTTTGACACACGACACAAGCCCTCACATCCTTCCTCATCCCAGACCAAGTCCACTTAGCCGCAAACTGCAAATAGGTTTTAGTTTCTCCGGCATGCCCCCCCCCCCCCCAATGGGTGAGTCGTGATAAGCTCTCAAAAGAGCCCCTTTAAACATGGACCCTTTTGGTAGCACCATCTTCCCCTTGAACATCAATCGTCAATTCTCCATGTGATACCCGGTTACCCCTTTTTCATCTTCCACCTCTTTTCGTATCCCTTGTAACACAGAGTCCTCCTCAACCTCTTTATAGAGAGCTGCCAGTCAACCATGGCGGTGGTGACGAGGGCAGTGAGTTCAGATTCGCCCTCCCCCTTCCTTGATAGGGCATCGGCCACCCGATTTGAGCTTCCGGGTTTGTATTGTATCTCGAAGTCAAATCCTATCAATTTTCGAACCCAATGCTGATATTGCATCCCTACCTCATGTTGTTGCATAAAAAATCTCAGACTTTGTTGATCACTTCTAATCACGAATTTGCGGCCTAGCAAGTAATGGCACCATTTCTGTACCGCGAGGCATACCGCCATTAATTCCTTCTCGTATATCGACTTGTGCCTCCCATTCGGTCCCAAGACTTTGCTAAAGAAGGCTATTGGTCGATTTTCTTGCATTAGGACCGCCCCTAACCCAAACCCCGAGGCGTCCGCTTCTATCACGAAACCTTTGGAGTAATTTGGCATAGCAAGGACTGGAGCAGTGGTCATAGTGGTCATGGCGCGTTTGAGGTGATCGAAGGCTGTTGTAGCTGCTTCATTCCAATTAAACTGATCTTTTCTTAGGTGGTCAGTGAGGGGTTAGGCTATTAGAGCATACCGGGCTATAAACTTCCTATAACAGCCTATGAGACCCAAAAATCCTCTCAAGTCTCTTAAGGTTCTTGGAATGGGCCATTTAGTCATAGATGCAATCTTATCTTGATCCACTGATACCCCTTCTTTTGAAATAATGGGGCCCAAATAGGCTACTTCTTTCCTTCCAAATTCACACTTGTGGAGGCTTGCGAATAGTTGTTCTTCCCTTAATCTTCTCAAAATGACCCGTAAGTGCTCAACATGCGTCTCCTCATTGCTACTATACACAAGAATGTCAACGAAGAAGACTAACACGAACCTTCTCAAATAAGGTCTAAACACCTCATTCATGAGGGATTGGAAAGTAGCGAGGGCATTGGTAAGGCCGAAGGGCATGACTAAGAAGTCATAATGCCCTTCATGTATACGAAAGGCCGTCTTGTGGGCATCCTCGGGTTTCATCAAAATTTGGTGATATCCGGACTTAAGGTCGAGCTTCGAGAACACCCTAACCCCTTCCAATTCATCCAATAACTCGTCGATCACCGGAATAGGATACTTATCCAGCACGGTCTCCTTGTTGAGGGCGCGATAATCCACACAAAAACGCCACGACCCGTCCTTTTTCTTAACTAAGAGGACCGGACTAGAGAACGGGCTAGTCGAAGGGCGAATAATTCCCGCTTCTAGCATTTCACGTATCAACCTTTCGATCTCATCTTTTTGGAATTCGGGGTATCGGTAAGGCCGAACACTAACCGGATTACTCCCTTCTTTGAGCACTATGCCATGTTCATGCCCCCTATTAGGTGGCAGCCCCACCTTCTCTTTAAATACTCCATTAAACTCTTGCAACACCTTACACCTCCATTAAAAAAACTGGCACCTCTTCTGCCTCTTTCTTCCCTTCCATAGCACTGCTATCCAATTGACACAACTCCACCATCAATCCTCCTTGTTCCTTCCTTAGATTTCGAATCATGGCCTTTAAGGTCACACCCGCTTTCACCTATCGCGGGTCACCATGGATAGTGACCAGTCGCCCCCCTGCAGTGAAGGTCATCATCTGGGACTCCCAGTTCGTGGTGACGTCCCCGAGCTTTTCCAGCCATTGGACACCAAGTATGACGTCAGCGTTACCTAATTGAAGCAGCAAAAAATCCTCCGTAATCACCACGTGGTCGCCTAGTTGGAGCTGTACACCCACGCATCTTCCATGACCGCAAACAGTTTTGTCGTTTCCCAGAGCAACCCCAAAAGCCCCTCCTTCTGACATCGTAATCCCCAACCGTTGTGTGGTAGCAGTGGATATGAAATTGTGTGTAGCTCTGGGGTCTATCATGACTACCATGTCACCTCCAAGAATGGTTCCTTTGAGCTTTATGGTCTTTGGGTTGGTAAGCCCAACCAAGGAATTAATCGATATGGAGGCCGATTCTAGCCCTGCCGCCTCTTCCAACGCTTCTATCATCGTCATCCCTCCCTCCTCCTCTCTTACTTCCTCATCGTCTTCTACCAACAGCACGCTTAACTCGCGCGCCTTGCAACGGTGCCCCACGCTCCACCTTCATCATATCTAAAACACAACCCACGAGCCTTCCTATCTTGCCATTCACGATCCGTTAGCCTCCTTACTTCGCCGGAAAATTGAGTCGTGGCTGGGGTGCTTTTGGTCGTCCCAGACACATTGCGGTTGATTTGGTTGACCGAGCCCGTTGAGCTCTGGGTCACGGCCCGGTTACCCGATTGAGGCTGAATCGTTGGTTGAGCGGAATTCATGGGCGGGCCCGGGTTTGGACCCGACATGGGCCCACTTCCTCCAAAGAGAGTGGAAGCTAGGCTTTTGTGATAATACGAAAAGGGGGTTGGTTTGTACCTTGCTGCCTTTCCCTTCTTCAACTCATGAACTCTGTTTCTTTCCTCAATCCCTATGGCAAGGTCCATTACTTGCTCCAATGTCAGAGGATTTAACATCTGAATTTCTGCCTTAATTTCCTCCTTGAGCCCATTCACAAATCGCCCCTTCATGAGGTCTCTGGGATGTCATCCAAGGGAGAAGCTTTTTCAATGAACGCCCTGTGATACGCAACCACTGTGGTGGTTTGTGTGACGCCAAGCCACTGCTTGTGCAAGGTTCCCTCATTTGTAGGACAAAATTGCATCAATACCCGCTCCTTCAAGTCTTCCCACGAGCTCACCGGCCTCCTCTGATTTTCCCATTGAAAACAACGCAAGGCATCTCCCTCCATGGAAACTATAGCAGCATGTAGTTTCTCAAATTCCAGAAATTGGTAATACTCAAAATATTGTTTGCTTCGTAGAATCCATCCAGCCGGGTCAAACCCGTCGAGGGTAGGCATCTCCAAGTTTCGATACTTCCAGTCGCCTCACGAGTCTGCGGTGTCACGAGCCTCGCCTCTCCTCCTATAACCTCCACCAGCCCCTGACTGCTCCACCCCATCGTCCTTGTTTTTTTCCTTCATATTTTCCACCATTTGTCGCATCTCAACCAAGAGGCTCTCCTGCCCTGCCTCACTTGCTGCAGTGCCTCATCTAGACCACCAAGCCTTGTGGTGACCTCATCCTCCAGAGCTTCAACGCGTTGCGTATTGTTAGATGTCGGCGACATGGTGGCCGCTCTGATACCAAGTGCAATGCGCAGACTGCCTACTTCCAAGGGACACTACTATAACTGGTTTGTAATATTACGATAGCTGATTTGTAATGTTAATGTAAAGACTGTAAATATGATTAAACAGAAGAACTGAAGGATTGATTAATTCTGAAATGGAAAGATTGTTTGTTACAAGTGGGTTTAGCCCACAATTCTCTAAGTGAGTTTAGCTCACCACTCTCAAAAGTTTTCTCAATTTCTGGATACTCTAGTCTACCCTCTCTTTCCCTAATTAAACTACTGTTCTTCTCCTCCATGAGGTACAATTAATTAATGCCACACCTACTACTTGGCTGTTTCTTAGGATGCAAACAAAAGTAAAGTACATAAAGTAACTAATAGAGCCAAAAGCTTTAACTACTTAGCAAGCTACTCCAAATAGAGCCAAAATAACGATCACTGTCCTTCAAAAGGTGGTGGGATCATCTTCAAAGGTGGTCTCAGCTGCCTACTTCCTCCTAGCATAGGTGTGAATGACAGGTGGCCTCTGCTGATTCGTTGCACAAATCCCATTACTAACATTACAGACAAATCCAAAAACCAGCCGAAAATAAAACTAACTGATGTTTGATTGTACTGTTAAACCTAGACTGTATTTTATATAGCTAATCATGAATAGGATGTGCAGAAACTAACAAAAATCCAAGAGAAAACAAATGGATAAAGAATCTGTAACAAGCACACTATTATCAACAGTGTAAATGACAGTAATCGATTGCATTTGCCAAATTGTGAGTTGTACGAGGGTACTTACATAATGGTTCATACTGCAAGCCAGCAGCAAGTCTACCATATTTGCTTACCAACCAAGCACTTCTAGGAAAATTGTCATGTTCTGCAGGGAAAGGAAATAACACAACAGAGCATTCATCATATGTAGCTTAAGCAATAATAAAGTTGCTATAATCATGGATCATAAAAAATCTCAAAATCCCATTATATCATCAGTAAAGAAAAAAAAAAGGTTCATAGATCTTGTTGTTAAAACATACAGATGGGAGAATAATAATTGGCTGACCTTATGGATGCACATGGCAGGATGTTATAGTAGAGAATAAATTATAGCATGCTTTAAACAGAAGCAAATTAAGGAGATGTGACATTTTTGATTTTTTAAAATAAATTCATAACTTGCAAAAACACAATGAGCTACTAGGTGTACATACTAGCGAAACGCATAATTGCCTGTCCAAATGAAAGAATATAAACCAAGCCATGACTCACTGAGACTTAGCAAATTAATATCCAACATACACATACTAGGGAAAGGCGTAACAGTGAACCCTGATGAAAGATTTTCTGATCCATATCTCAATCCTATCACACCATAATCATCCACTGATAACCTGCACAAGCACAAAGCATTTTGGAAACTTATAATAAATGCACTTTCAAAGCCAAATGCTCCAAGCTCTCACTTTCTGACTATACCTTCTCTTTGATATTAACGGGATGATTCCAAAGGCCCCAACACCATATTTAGGATAGTATGCACAAGACCGTATCCGTAAAAACCTGAATAGAATCACGTGCACCAGTTTAATATGCTAGAAAACAAAGATGCACAAGTTGACAAGCTATTATAGTTCCATAGAACTAGTGAACTATCTATAAGACTAATATAAAGGAAATATGCATATATAATGCTTTCCTCAGCATTAGTAATAGAGAAGATTAAACCGGCTTAAATCAACAGCAAATAAAACATCATTGCACAACCAGAAAGGAGTATGCGACAAAAACTATAGAGGAATAATGCTGAAAGTTGCATTTTAGAAAAGCTAGTGTTCTCCGAGGAGTTGAGGATCAGTATTTGCACCAAATCAGAGAAATAAACCTCAAAACTAGAAATTTAGCAAAGATAGTGCTCCTTACGGGTCAGTGTTTGCAACAAAAAAATCGGCAAATGTATGAGGATCATCAACATCGCTGTTTGAAAAATAAGGAAGCAAAAAAGAAAAAATCAGGTACCTTCCTTTTTAATAGTATATTTGTCACCAAATTCAGATGAAAAGGAGTGACCTCAGGAGAGAATAGCATACCTTTGCCAGCGAAATTGTGCATTACTTACAACAGTTCCCCGGGAAGTATGATCAAGAGGACCAGAAACCTATTGATAGTTAAGTTATCAACTATTATAGCTTCATTTACATAATTCTAGACATTCCAAAAAGACAAAGTAACTCAAATGAATAGCAACCAACAATCAAAACAATATTCGTCTTGATTTGCGAGCCCACATATACAACATAATTTCAGAGAATGAGTCGTCTAGGATGTTAGCATTTGATCAGCTGTTTTCGGAAGACACTAGAAAAGTATAGAGCAAGGCATGAGAAGAGACATTATAGTTGCTAATCGTCACAGATCCTTTTTCATGTACATTCCCAAACAAGCTGAGCACCATAATAATCACAACCTCAGTATAAACCAAGGCATGACAAAAGACATTATAGTTGCTAATTGTCACAGATCCTTTTTCATGTACATTCCCAAACAAGCTGAGCACCACAATAATCAAAACCTTGGTATAGAAATTCTATTGGCAGTTACACTCAACACAAAGAAAAATAGAAATTATAACCGCTTCTTCTACTTGAAAACAATAGCCGTGTGTACATTTATCCACAAAATATGGGTACTAGCATTATAGAATAATAAAAGTTGTTTCCATTAAGCAATAAGAAGAGAGTGTTGATGAACCAGGGACTCAATCCATAGGAGGGTATTAGGTCAATATCAAGTGTAAATTGTCAGCCACTAAGACAATAAATTTGAGTATCATTTCAAGACGAAAGATGAAAAGCTCGTATAAGTTGCTCCTTAACTCTCAAGCCTATCAAATAGAATTAGGAAGCCAAAAACATAATGTCATTAGTGTATTGCATCACCACAGTGTCCATTCCTATTGGTGTAATATAGCACCCTATCAGTCTCCTCTTGTGTTTTGCTTGTATCAATGTGTCACCTATACTTGTGAAGAGGAGAATGTGTAAAATTACACTAGGGAAAAGGATGAATATAACAACGCTGAGACTTTTGAACTACCAATGGCAACTATGAAATTAATTACCCAAATACCACACCTTGTATATGGTAACAATTGCATAAATGCCTCACTAAAGGAAAAGGCAACAGACGTCAAAAAGTGTGTTGCCTACTTTTTATTAACCATTTGTCAGAAGGATACAGTTGCAATTAGATCCACATGAGGGTCATCCAATGGCTTTAGTAAGATTTTTGTGCTATATTGCTTCGCTTCATCGAAGTAATCTTCAAACAGACATTTCAAAGCAAGCTTTCCAAATAACAAATTATAAGAGGATTCCAGCATCCTGAGACATGATAAAAGAAAAAGGAAATGAAAGAAAAAAGAAAAAAAAAAGAAAAAAAAAAAAAAAAGAGGAAACAAAAACTAATTTAAGAGCAGTTTTATAATGAAATACCATCAGAACGTAAAAAATTCATTAATGGCATAATAGCATATAACATCCCTTTCCATATCAACACCCTCATGATGCATGAAAATTCTTATGAAGGTGACGGCTCCCGTCCTATAATTGGAAAACCCTAGGATGCTCCCATGAGGTCCCTTAAATCTCATCCATTAAACCAAACTAAGAGCAATACATTCATTACCTAGTACTTACTCTCATGCAAACAATATATAACATTGAGCTAGTATGCATTGTACATTTCCCCAACTACCAATTAATTATATTGATGGGATTGTATGACCATTTGACCACGTATAATTTTTGGCTCATGTATTTGTATTTGAAACTTTTTATGGTCGATATGAGGCTTTGATCGATGGAATACCAATATTTTGACTAATTTTGATGATAAAGTTTGTACTAAAGCGTAATTCCATCAAAGCATCAATAACATTACTAATAATTACAATATTTTAAAATAAATAAATTTAATAAGGATGAAATTTAAGAAGAAATTGTTTGCTTGTATGGCTGTATTACTAATTATTTTCTGGTAAAAAGGACTCTTTCATGCTTTAAACAATTTCATATTGGGTAATTGGAGAGCTGCAGACAGTTAGTGTAAATTGCTAGCTTGTAACTACTAACTATACACCTTTCAGAAGAAGAATGAAGGCATAAGAGCATGCATGCATGATTAATTTCCAAAATGAAACTAATAACAAGATTAACAACTGACTTAGATATTTATTCAAAGATTCTTCAATTCATTACTTTGTTTAGCTCAATAATGTCTCCTATACATCCTTTTGTTTTCTAAATAATATTGACAAATTTAATTCTTATATTTTGTTGCCTAAGCTTCTAACAAATGATCCTAATGACTGTCCTGTTCCCCACATTTGTTCCATCATTATTCTTATTGCATCTATAATTCTATATTATGGTAAAAGTCAACCTTAGACCATCTTTTCAAATTAAGGGGCCGTTTGGTTGGGGGTATTCAGCAAAGGGAAAGGGAATTAACTAGCCTAATTCCCTTTGTTTTTGTTTGTTAGGCCTTTTTTCTCACTCCCTTTCCCCCCTTCATTTCCCCAAAACCCTCGGCCCCCCCCCCTCCCCCGGCTAATCTTTACCGTTGCCTTTCCCTACCCCAACCACTCCACCCTACTACCCCAACCCCCAAAACTAAGAAAACCGCCAACATCATTGCCTCCTCTCCCCCAGCCCTCGCCGGCACGACCTCCTCCCTCGCCGCCAACAGACCACCGAGAAACAAACCCCTTTCACTTATCAAAACCACCATCCACCCCCCCGAAACCGCCTCCATCACCACCGAAACACCACCTCCTCGTCAGCAATCTCCGCTCCTCTATCACCCTTCGCCGCTCCTCCATCGCGAGATCGAACAATTGAATAGAACAAGATCGAAATTGGAATTTGAACAAATTAAACTCAATAATTTCAACAAAATTAAGGTTTCGAAAAATGAATTAATATGCACATAACGAATTCAATAAGTTAACTTCAATTAATTCGAATTCAAAAATTAGGGTTTAAAAAGAAAGAATGATGAATTCATCAGGGTTCAAAGATTAGGGTTATTAGGGTGGAGAAGGGAGGCGGAGTGGTTGTGAAGGGAGGGGGAAGGGTGGCGACTGTCTGCGAGGGGTGGGGAGATGCCTCTGGACGAAAGGTGTATTTCATGGTGGCTAGAAAATTATCGTGGAGAAGGAATGGTTGTAGGGATTTTCTTATTTTAATTAGTCAAATACCAGATAGTAAAATTTTTTTGTTGATGTTGTTACGAACTACAATCATTACAAACGCAACAATTTCAACATGGCTTCAATTTCTAAATCATACCCCTTCTTCTTTGTCTTCCAATCCTTATGTATTACTACCCTTTGTTTCCAAAAGAATGCACAGTTTTCCTTATGGTTTCCCCAAAAAGTTTGCAATGTTTCTCAACATTTCTTTTTCTGTTTTTTTAATTCTTTGGGCATATTGATCCACTACTTTCCAATCAAAAGAACTTCAATTTGTCACTCCACTAATCTATTTCATGAGCTTAATCACATCAAAAATTAATAAAAAATTCCCCTATATTGCAATATTTTGAGGATGGAGAAGTATTCTACTATCAAGCAGAAGCAAGGATTATTAGATGTTGTTTTCATTATCATTGTCTTGAATTTTACGACCATTGCAGCAACAACCATCCACTCAAAAAACCTACCAAAATAATTTTCTCAATTTCCCCCAACATATAAACTTATTAAGTAGTTTGATGAATTGCTCTAACTAACTCCGGGATAAACTTCTCAAATTTCCTAAAATATCAACTTCTAGGAAAACTTGGTGAGTATATTCAATGGCTGAGGAACAAATTTTTCAAAATACCCACTTGGTTTTGGAAAATCCTAGTTACCCTAAGGTTTGAGGTATTAATTTAACACAACCCTACTTAAGATTGAAAGCTAACTATATGGATTTTCTTCATTCTTTCGCTCCTTTAAATCTTTGTCTCGTTTCTGATATCTTTCTCTCATACTCCAAAAAACAATATCAGCATAAAGTCATTTTTGTAAATTATTTAATGCTTTAAATTATTCTTGTGGATCTTTATACAAGTAATCATGGTTTTTTTTCACCATTATTGCGTTATGACAATTCAATGAAGGTATGGGAAGTGAGACACAAATGGGAACAGTGAAATCATTATGAAAATTTCAAAAAAAATAAATTTTCTATAGTACCAATAATAGTTTGGGCATATTGGGTAAAAGAAAATAAAAAATAAAAAATGAAAAATCAAACCTTAGGATCTAGGGAAACTACAAAAGGTAAATGAGTATTTTGAGAATTTGTAAAAGATGACGGGTAAGAAATATTCCAATTAGTAAATTATAGGACCGCATTCTGAAATTCAATAGTTAACATTCGTCATATTGAATGACAAAATTTATTTATGAAATCTAGAAATTGGGCAACACTCATTGGTTTATTTGCTTTGGTTTATAAATGTCAACCTTTTCCTAATCGTCTAAAAAGTGTTCATCCACATTAAACTTTATCGTGCAACATAGAGAATTATGAACACATACAGAAGAGAAAACAATGAAATTCTAACATATAAGAAGAAAATAATTGAAGCGAAATTAACAAGAGCGAAAGGATCCTAAAAAAAATGCAAACGAGAATAAGAAAAAACCTAGTTCGGGCACCAAGTGGAGGGAAATCAAAAAGGGGTGGGACCAAAACCATTGGTGGAGGTGGCTCTTTGTCTTTGCTCGCCCAAATCCCCATTTGTTACTGTAACTTTGTACAATTCTGTACACCAACTTCAGGAAGAGGACTGGTAGGATTGGAAAGTCACCAAATTCAATCATAACCCACTAACACCAACCGATTCGCGACCCTAATCCACCAAAACAGAGCATTTGCCACCACATTCGATAAAGGGGCTTACAACAGTCAAGAAGTGCAATGCTGTCGCGAACACTCACTTTGACAGAAGCAGGGGCCTTGTTAGCCTGCTAGATCATGAAACAAAAGGAAGTGAATATTCAAATTGTTGTACGAGAAAGAGCAAACTAGTAATAGAATATAACAACTGATTGATAGCAAACACATACAAAATCATATCAAGAACTAGAGAAAATAAGAATAAACCTAGAAATCAGATAAAAGGAACTTATAGGCACTAACACCACCAAGTTCCCTAGGTTATATAAGACTAAAGGGTTAAAATATTTTGCCTTTCAATTGATTACAGCTCTTTTTTCAAATTTGGGGTAAGTTTAGGCATGTGTTTCATTAATAATATCAATTTGCAAACCAAGAAGCTAAGTAATCAATTCTGCCCAACCTCTTATTACTAGCTTTGTTATCAATTCTATATTTCTATAAAGAAAGTCTAGATTTACAGCCTAAGGTACACTCACAAAGTCACACTTGCAAAAACAATTTTAACGCCACATTGCATGGCTTATGCTCCTCTAAACATAGGGTAAAATTGTATTCACAACTACACTAATCACTTGTCTATGATATTTAGACAAGCTACAAAACCTTTCCTCAATTCACATTCCCACCCCATCAAATGCAGGCGCCCAACAACATCCCTCATGCTCCTCATCGTTATAGTTGCCCCTCAACCACCATCTCCACCCTATCTCCCTCCACCCTGTTATTGGCATTGTCGTCCTTCCCCCTACCCAAATCATAACTTATGTTCTGTTTTTCGAATATATTTGTGCATAGCATCAATAGCATATGACAGTAGTACAACTAAACCATATTGCATTAAACAATATGCCATGCCTAAAGGTAAAAATACAGTTTTAAGTGCAGATTGCTTATTAACTAAAGCATTATGACAATGACTAATTACAATTTACATATACTTGTGACTATCTGAAGCTTTTAGATTTACAAAAGAATGAAGTTCGCGATCGCAGGGGATGCAGGAGGAAAATTTATGTGACCACATGGAATGATTATTTTTTGGTTCATGTAGCCGACCCCAATTTTTGGGATTCAGGCTCTGATTGATTGATTGTTACTATTTGCCCAATTCAATCTCAACAAGGTTTAACTTTGGGAGACACAAGGTGGAAGTAAATGATAAAAGGTTTATCGGTTTTGTAGCTCTTGAAATCAAATTATGCACTGCTAAAAACAGTTCATGTACAACCTCGTATCACCACTGCAAATGCATGTCCCACCCCATCCCCTACAAGCCTCCAACCCGCGTCTCCCATACTCCCCTCCACCTACCCTCATGGCTCATTGGTGTCCCTCTCCCCTTTCTTACAAGTTATAAATCTTACTAGGTGTAGTATAGATATCTATATGCCTGTCAATCTCTCATAGAGTTTTTGATCGGTAAAGATAATCTCAATAACATATCCAGTAAAATAATCTACCACATACACACAGATTAAGGATTTGAGGTGAAAATCCTCTAATCTATCTATCTATAACTTATACTAAAGCAGAAGCCATTAGGGCATTTTCACTCTTAAAGGAACAAACTTGCAAAACTTTAGCACATTTTTATTTCGGTATTTATTTGCAAAAATCAATTGGAATTCACAATTTATGACATTTATATAAAAATAAAAACTTCACATACTAGATTTTAACTAATTTTAGACTAATTTTTATTTTTTACTAATCCGAGCATGGCGCGGGGATCAGCTAGCCACTACAATTTGGTTTAGTAACGATTGAAGGTCTATATACAGTTTGATGATTTAGGTCTATGTACTTCTTGCAATAAACAAGAAATTAAACGGTAAATAAAAAATAAAATAAAAACAACAAAATTACTCAACAGACACAAAAATTTTCATTAAAATCATAGAAATAACTTCAATATCTGCACTATAACAATCAAAATTGCCCAACAATTCTACACCCATTATGAAATTCAAATTTTACAATGATACAAAATTAAACAAATTATCACTGAAATAACATTAAATTGACGAACAATAAAGAAAAACAACTCGTTTTAGAATACATATTAAACTTGTTTTCAGTTAATTACATTTCAATTTCTCAAATAACAAAGTATTAATGGCTTCCTCAACATGTCGTTTATATTGGGACAATTTTGAAAAAAAAAATAATAATAATAATTCAATAATTTGATTACTGAAGCTACAATGAAAAAAAAAATGGCGCTCAACAACATTAATGAAAATTAGAACGTAAAATACATATAAAGAAATTTGACATTAATACCTGCTAAATGTCTAAATGAGAATCAATTGAAAGCTAATGGTATTGAGGGGGTGTTTGGTTTGCGAGACTATGAGGTAATGGAAAGGAAATAAAATAGGAAAGGGGTAATAAACAGGGTCACTTTTATCGGGTGTTTGGTATCAATAACGTAACACAAACAATTACTACCTCCATTTTTTTAAGTTGCAATTGCAACATTTTTAAGGATGTGTTATTCAATCTTTTAAGTTTTGATTTAATTTGATGTTTAATAGCGACTTTTTTGTATGGCTGACCATATGTCCAACAAATTGTGCGGATGTGCTTGAGAAACAGTAAAATTAACGATTGTTAAATGCTGTTAAATAAAATTAATTTTTTTTTGTTAGAGGGGATAATAAAATTAAAATTAATGTCGCATAACTAGCTAGAAAAAAAAGCAATAAAAAGAAAAGCAGCACACCGTCTCCCATTCAACTATTTGGAACTGACAATAACAAAAAAAAAAAACTTCATTTGAGTACCAAAAAATTCATGAAAATCACTTATAGTTAATGTCGAAATCAACTAAGGATATATCAAATTCAGCATCCAATATAGAAAATTATAGAGATTATGAAGAATCAATGGAGCTTAATTTGAAGTTTGTTGATGGGATGTCGACTACGACGTCCAAGTTGCCAACGCAGCTTCATCTTATTTCACGATATCAATGGCTATGACCCAAACTCCTTGCTAATAGTGTTCATCCAAATTGCAATGATCGCCATTTGATAAAAATGGAGTGAAGAGATGAAACTAATACATTTCAAAACTAAGGAACTCAAAGATTATATTGCATAAAAATATAGGGAGTTATTGTTACATGAAAGGTGTTAAGAAAATTAGCAAAGAGTGGGACTGTGGGGTTAACCACATCCCATCTAAGTTTTAATCTCTTTTCTTAATTATTATAGCATTATTCCGAGGGGTGACAAGTACCTCAACTTGAGTTACTTGAGTTACTTGAGTTACTTGAGATAAATGGAGAAACATCCCAAATTTTGCATGCGACAACAATGGTGTTAATTTAATCGAAAAAAATCGGGTGAATCAAGATTACGTGAAGATTGTGGAGGTATGTTTGGATTTGTATCAAAGTAAAGGTATTTTTAACTTTTTTTTATTTTTCTTGTCTATCTAAAGAGCTATTACTTCCAAAGGATACCTAGACAAAATAATGTCTAGAGGAGGGTAAAAACGTCATTTTACTGCTTTTACATGTGTGAGGTTTTTTTTTTTTGTTTTTTTTTTTTTAATTCACACTTGTTCACCCTACAAATTTATGTAAGTCACTTCATCAAATATTCAAGTCATGGTTAAATGTCATTCAAGTCAATGATAAATAGTTTCAAGGCAATGTACTATGAACTCAAATGTTAAGTATCTTCAAGTTTGTGTCACATTACTTAAGTCAATACTATATGTTATTCAAGTCATTGTTGTCCTTTATAAAGTCATTGGGGTTATTGTTAAGTATTTTCAAGTCACTATTATTAGTTACATGTTATTCAAGTCACCTTTATAGGTTATTCAAGTCATTGTAACCATTTTGTTATCATTGTTATCTTTTTTAAAGTTATTTTTATATGCCATAGGTTATTCAAGTCATTGTTATCCTTTTTCAAGTCATTGAGGTTATTGAAGCAAAATGTTAAATACATTAAAATCATCGTTATATGTTATTAAAGTTATCATTTTATGTTATTAAAGCCATTGTTATGCCTTTTTAAGTCATTAAAATCATTGAGATGCACTCATATTTATTAAAATCGTTACATAGGTTTTTAAGTCATTGCGTTGCGTTATTCAAATTTGTTATAAAATATTATTATTATTTTATGGATGTTCATTATACCCCTTAGGTATGATCTAGAATGTTCTGGATACTAGGGTTTATTCTACAGGAAACCCTTAATGCTTGTATATATATATTTTGGTACTGAATAAGAAAACAGATCTATTATTATTCTCTCCCACAAATACTCTCTATTAAATCTTATTTTCTATAACACGTTATCAGCACCAGCTCTACAAAACAAAGACTATTATCTTGCAAATAAAAAGGTTCGATACTCTAGTTTCCACTCCGTAATGCTTTACTCAATAATTCTGTAAGTTTTGTATAATATATTACTATTAATTGTGATTACCATGAGTTGTTTCAATGTTTTGTTCGTTTTTTTTTTTTTGGCTAATTATATTCACACAACTCACACAATAACAAACAATTGCACTCACGAAATCACGAAGACATTATACGAGTGTTGAAATCGATTTTTTTTAAATTATTATTCTGAAATTTTCTATGATGTTATTATTCTGACAAGTTATTTTGACTATTATTCTGAATTATTATTTCAAAATTGAATAACTTGCAATTTGGCTCATAATTCGAGTGCTAATAATAAGTTATTAGCAAAATAATTGTAGTGTTAAAGTTGAATTTTGACTGCAAAATAATAAGTTCTTAGCATAGTAATTCCAGTGTGATAAATCGAATTTTCAAAATAATATTAGCAAAATAATAGGCAAAATAACTTGAGAATAGTATTAGCAAAATAGTAGGCAAAATAATTTCAGAATAATATTAGGAAAATAGTAGGCAATATAATTTCAGAATAATAGACAAGTGTTGAAATCGAATTTTCAGGATGATATTGGCAAAATAATTTCAGAATAATTTTAGCAAAATGATATTAATAATATCTAGGAATTCTATAATAATATATTATTATTTTGCTAATTTGACAAATTAATATATTCTAAAGTGTTATAATGAAATTTGGTATTATTCTGGAATTCTAAAATTTAATCTGAAATTAATTGAAATTAATATTCTGAAATATGTTATTGTTTTGGAATTCTGAAATTTATTCTGAAATTAATTCAGAAATTTGTTATTATTATTATTATGGTGAAATTAATTCTGAAATTTGAAAATTCTGTTATTAATTCTGATATTCTATTATTAACCACAAAAATATACTATTATTAATTCTGATATTCTAGGACAACCACAAAAATATAAGTTACGTATTTTTATAACTAAATAAAACAAGTGATGATCATGTACAGTGGACTCACGAAATAACTATGAGAATATAAGTCATTAAAACTTGTAGTTATTACTTGTTATTTTGTTAACATATACTATCGCTTTTGCTTTTGCGCTAATATTTTATAAGACGAAGCAATAATAATTGGTTAACATGAGGTGTTGAAATAATTGTCAAATTAGATACAAACTGTTAAAACCTTTTAAGTTTGCAAATCACCTTAAACAAATATATGTGGTTGAAANCATGTGGTTGAATCTAAATTATTGAATGATTATTTTAACTTGAGGTAAAGTCAGACAATCACACTACTATATCTTTATAGTGACAAATATTGAATTCTTTTCGTAGCTAATAATTTTAGCTTCAAATAATGGTCTAATTTGTTGTTCCAAAAAATCTATGGTAACTTTCAATACACGTTTAGTGGTTTCAATACCACATAGACGTTTTGAAGTAAATTATTGAGTTATTATTTTCATATAAAATCCTTAGTATATACGCCCAATTAGTCACTTACCCCATAATTGTTATGTTCGTTGAGGCAGACTAAACTAATGGATTAACAAACGTCATTGTCCTTGGCTCTCTCTATAATATATCCATGCATCCTAGATATGACTCATAAGTGTTCATCTAATTGTTTATATAGTATATATACATATTAAGTAATACTCGCTTGTCATATACAAATCCACAAAATTTGTCATTATTGTTTTTTTTTTACTCAATTTTCATCGATTCGTGGCATATATGTATTTATTATATTATATAAAAGTTTCTGATTTGCAATATTATTTTGATATAGTAAATTATGTCAAACCTAGCAAAACTTGAATTTGCGGCCCTTGATATTACGGGAAAGAATTATTTGTCTTGGGTATTGGATGCTGAAATTCATCTAGATGCAAAAGGTCTTGGAAAAACTATCAAAGCAGGAAATCAAGAAAACAGTCAAGACAAAGCTAAAGCTATGATATTCCTTCGCCATCACCTTCATGAGGCCCTTAAGACTGAATATTTAACTGTGAAAGACCCAATGGTGCTTTGGAATAATTTAAAGGAAAGGTACGACCACCAGAAAAACGTTATCCTCCCTCAAGCTCGTTATGAATGGCTTAATTTAAGATTACAAGATTTTAAATCAGTAAGTGAGTATAACTCAGCCATGTTTAAAATCACTTCTAAACTGATATTATGTGGAGAAAAAATAACTAATGAGGATATGTTGGAAAAGACATATACCACTTTTCACAAGGATAATCTCTTATTGAGTAAACAATATCGTGAAAAGGGCTTTAAAAAATATTCTGAATTGATATCTTGTCTTCTAGTGGCTGAACAAAATGATGAGCTTTTATTGAAAATTCATGAATCACGGCCAACTGGCTCTACTGCATTCCCTGAAGTGAATGCTGCATCCCACAATGGGATACGAATTAACAATAGAGGCCCTGCCAGCAGCAGTGGTCGAGGTCGTGGTGGAAGTCATGGCCGCAGAAGAGGTCGTGGATATTATAGAGGTAGAGGTGGTCATTTCAAAAACTCATATTCTCACCGGAAGTGGGACAATGAGGATGGTAGTAAAAAGCATGAGAAGGCTAAAAGTGAGACTATGTGCTACCGTTGTGGAGGAAAGGGCCACTGGTCTCGTATATGTCGTACACCAAAGCATCTTGTTGACCTTTATCAGCAGTCTCTGAAAAAGAAAGGAAAGAAAGTGGAGACTAACTTGGTATACGAAGATGGCGAAGGTGATTTTGATAATGGTGATACAACACACCTGGAGGTTGCAGATTTCTTCACCACCCCTGAAGGGAATAATTAAGTCAATAATAATTATGTCTATTAGCAAATAAAGATTTAGTAGTTTACATTCACAATTTAGTTAGAATAATTTATGTTATTTACTTTGGCTTTGTTATTTTATGCATGAACTTGATAGTTCAATAGTTTGTTTTGTGCTTTAAGACTTTGTTACTTTAATCTTATTTTAGTTACTTTGAATATTTGGATATTTTAGGATATGTTATTTACTTTCTATTATTTTATTTGAAGAACATGAATGCTCTCCAAGCTCAATTAACAATAAATGGTGAAGAAATATGTCTAGCTGATAGTGCAACTACTCATACAATACTTAAAAATAAGAGATATTTTTCTCAATTGATGATGAATAATATAAGTGTGAATACTATATCCGGTAGTGCAAACATTATTGAAGGCTCCGGAAGAGCAACTATATTGATGCCTATGGGAACAAAATTCGAAATTGTTGATGCTTTGTACTCCCCTAAGTCTCAAAGAAATTTATTGAGTTTTAAAGATATCCGTCAAAACGGATACCATATTGAGACAATAAGTGAAGGAAATAATGAATTCCTTCAAATTACGAGTATAACCCAAGGCACTAAGCAGGTTTTGGAGAGATTATCTGCACTCTCCACTGGCTTGTACTACACAAAGATTAATGTTATTGAGACATATGCTATTGTAAACCAGAAGTTTACAGATAGCTTTATAGTTTGGCATGACCGGTTAGGCCATCCCGGTTCATCAATGATGCGAAAAATAATTGAAAATTCACATGGACATTCTTTGAAGAGCCAGCAGATTCTTCAAAATGATTATTCTTGTGCTGCTTGCTCCCAAGGTAAGTTGATCATTCGGCCATCACCAGCGAAAATAAATTATGAATCTATTTCTTTCCTTGAACGTATACAAGGAGACATATGTGGACCAATACATCCACCATGTGGACCATTTAGATATTTTATGGTTTTAATCGATGCATCGACTAGATGGTCACATGTGTCCTTACTATCAACCCGCAACCTGGCGTTTGCGAGGTTACTTGCTCAATTGATAAGATTACGAGCACAATTTCCAGATTTTCCTATTAAGAATATACGTCTGGATAATGCTGGTGAATTTACTTCAAAGGCTTTTAATGATTATTGTATGGCTATTGGAATAAATGTTGAACATCCTGTAGCACATGTTCATACACAAAATGGTCTTGCAGAATCACTAATTAAACGTCTTCAGTTGATTGCTAGACCATTACTTATGAAGTCGGATCTACCGATTTCTACTTGGGGACATGCTATTTTACATGCTGCAGCACTAATTCGCATCAGGCCAACCAGTAAACATAAATTCTCCCCATCACAATTGGTTTGTGGTCAGGAACCAGATATTTCCCATCTAAGAATTTTCGGATGTGCTGTGTATGTTCCAATTGCTCCACCACAACGCTCTAAGATGGGTCCTCAAAGGAGGCTGGGCATATATGTCGGGTTTGAATCCCCATCAATAATTAGATACCTAGAGCCATTAACAGGTGATCTATTTACTGCTCGTTTTGCAGATTGTCACTTTAACGAGTTGGTTTTCCCAGCATTAGGGGGAGAGAACAAGCAGCTGGAAAGTGAAATTAGTTGGAATGAATCATCATTAAACCACCTTGATCCTCGCACTAAACAATGTGAATTGGAAGTCCAAAAGATAATTAATTTACAAAGCTTAGCAAATCAATTGCCAGACGCATTTACTGACCTAAATAGAGTAACTAAGTCACATATACCAGCTGTAAATGCTCCTATCAAGATTGATGTCCCTGAAGGACAATCTCATGAGTCTAAGGCACGCCTGAAGCGTGGTAGACCAGTAGGTTCCAAAGATAAGAATCCTCGGAAAAGAAAAGGAGCAATGATAAGTAATGGCCAGATTGAGGAAGCAATAAATGAAGGATCTCCAGAAGAGACCATAGACATGACAAATGATAGTGTTCTAGAAGAACCTCAGGTACCTGAAAATGAAGAGATCTCAACAGATTATGTCATGTCTAGAATAACTTGGAACCGAAATGAAATCGACGTCGATGATGTGTTTGCATATAATGTAGCACTTGATGTTATGAATGAAAAAGAGGATCATGAGCCTAAGTCCATTGAAGAATGTAGGAAAAGAGATGATTGGCCAAAATGGAAAGAAGCAATTGATGCAGAATTGAAATCACTTGCAAAGAGAGAAGTATTTGGGCCAGTAGTTCGTATACCTGAAGGTGTAAAACCAGTGGGATATAAATGGGTCTTTGTGCGGAAAAGAAATGAAAAGGGTGAAATTGTGAGACACAAAGCACGTTTAGTTGCACAAGGATTCTCACAAAGACCTGGTATTGATTTTGAGGAGACATATTCTCCTGTGGTGGATGCAACTACTTTCAGATTCTTAATTAGTCTGGCAGTAAGACATGGACTTGATTTACGACTAATGGATGTTGTAACAGCTTACTTATACGGCCCACTTGATAGTGATATATACATGAAACTCCCGGAAGGTCTCAAGTTGCCTGAAGCAACTGGTTCGCGTTCTCGAGAACAACATTGTATTAAGTTAAATAGATCCCTTTATGGATTGAAACAATCAGGGCGTATGTGGTACAATCGCCTTAGTGAATATTTGTTGAAAGAAGATTATAGAAATGACCCTATTAGCCCTTGTATTTTCATAAAGAAATTCGGGTCAGGTTTTGTGATTATTGCTGTCTATGTTGATGATTTGAATATCATTGGAACTCCAGAAGAGATTCCAATAACAGTGGAATACTTGAAAAAAGAGTTTGAAATGAAAGATCTTGGTAAGACAAAATTTTGTTTAGGGCTACAAATTGAGCACCTAAAAGAAGGAATCCTTGTGCATCAAACTACATACACAGAGAAGGTGCTCAGAAGATTTTATATGGATAAAGCACATCCGTTAACTAGCCCAATGGTTGTAAGATCACTAGATGTTGATAAAGATCCTTTTCGCCCTCGGGAAAATGATGAAGAGATTCTTGGTCCTGAAGTACCATATCTAAGTGCAATAGGAGCATTGATGTACCTTGCTAGTCATACAAGACCCGACATATCATTCTCTATCAATCTATTAGCAAGGTTTAGCTCATGTCCTACCCGAAGGCATTGGAATGGGGTTAAGCATATATTTCGCTATCTACAAGGTACGAAAGATAAAGGTTTGTTCTTTTCTAACACCTCCAAAGAAGATTTAGTTGGTTTTGCAGATGCAGGGTATTTATCAGATCCTCATGTTGCTCGATCACAAACTCGATATGTTTTGCTATATGGTGGTACCGCAATCTCTTGGCGTTCCATGAAACAAACCATTGCTGCTACTTCTTCTAATCATGCAGAAATTTTAGCAATTCATGAGGCTAGTCGAGAATGTGTATGGCTAAGGTCTCTAATTCAGCACATACAAGAAGATTGTGGTCGTTTATGTGGAAAACAAGCTCCGACTACATTATATGAAGACAATGCAGCCTGTATTGCACAACTCAAGGAAGGGTACATTAAAGGTGACAGGACGAAGCATATTTCGCCAAAGTTTTTCTTCACCCATGACCTTCAGAAGAATGGTGAGATTAGTGTCCAACAGATTCGTTCAAGTGAAAATTTAGCAGATCTATTTACCAAGGCGCTTCCTACTGCTACATTCAAGAAATTAGTTCATCAAATCGGGTTGCGTCATCTCAAGGATCTCAACGGATGATATCATGAGGGGGAGTCAATGCGCGCTGTACTCTTTTTCCCTTAGCTATGGTTTTTCCCACTGGGTTTTCCTGTTAAGGTTTTTAATGAGGCAGCATTGCAAATGCGCATTATAAAATGATGTATATTTGCTTTATAATGGACATCCAAGGGGGAGTGTTATAAAATATTATTATTATTTTATGGATGTCCATTATACCCCTTAGGTATGATCTAGAATGTTCTGGATGCTAGGGTTTATTCTACAGGAAACCCTTAATGCTTGTATATATATATTTTGGTACTGAATAAGAAAACAGATCTATTATTATTCTCTCCCACAAATACTCTCTATTAAATCTTATTTTCTATAACAAAATTATCTTTATCTCTTAATCAAGTCATTGTTATGCCTTTTTAAGTCATTGTTGAGCTCAAATTTGCTAAAATGAATTGTTATAATATTAATAATAATTATTATTATTTTAATTAATTATTATAATTATGATTATTATTATTATTTTACATTTATTTATAACTTAGTAATCAGTACTAATTATCTAATTAATATTTATTACTAACTTTTGGGAAATATTTATTTTCCTCTTTGACTTAATCTACCATCTTAATAATTAAAAAAATAATAATTAATTAATTTTTATTTTTATTAATAAATATTATTTATTAGTATTATTAGTTAATAATAAAATTATGATTTCTAACAATTAATTACTATTTATATTATTTCCCCTAATAAATGCAAAACCCCACAAGAAAACCTTTCCATACATGTGCTTTAACTTTTTTTTCACTTTATTTACACAAATGCCATCCTCTAGACACTATTGTGTCTAAGTATCCTTTGGATGCAATAGCTCTCTAGAAGCATTACCTGTTTCAACTTTCAAGTAACATGGGCTAGTAAAAACATATGCATTAAATTCCAAAGTCACAAAAATTCGGTGGGGCCCAGAAAATTACTTTACCTTTTTTATTCAGTCAGCAAACTCTGCCTTTCCCCAACTGCACCAAACTTTGGATCGGATCCCACGTGAAAAATCCAGTCAGCAAAATCAATGCCCCCCACTGCACTACCCCATTTACGTTACAAGCTCCAACATCTGTGGGCCCCACTTCTTTATTATTTTATTGAGCAAATTACATTTAAGCCCCTTTGAGGTATTTACTTGTACCTCAATTTGAGGTACAAGTAATTTCTCGCATTATTCCAAATGAGTTATGTATTTGAGAAATTAAGGTTACTAATAGTTATGTCAGTTATTTGGATGATAGTTGTTACTTGTATAAACAATGACGGTTACTTATTAATAATAGTTATGTTACTTGTTATTTATTTGAATGATAATTGTTACTTAAATAAACATTGAAGGTTATTTATTAGTAATAGTTACTTGTTATATATTTAAATGATGATTGTTACTTATATAAATGATGAAACTTCTTTATTAGTAATAGCTATGTCATTTGTAACTTCTTTAAATATTAATGGTTACTTATTCGAAATATATCAATGACAAGTAATTACTTAAACAACAAGGGTTTTTTTTTTTTTTTTTTTTATTTGAGTAAGCAAAAGCAAGAAAAGATTACATAGTAGAGGCTAGGACGTGGGCTTTATGCACCATTTTCCTATTAACCTTCAAGCACTTAATAAACATAAAAGACGTACACAAGGACTTGATGTCTGAAANATTACAATTAATTTTTTAAAAAAAAAGGGTTTTTTTTTTTTTTTTTTTTATTTGAGTAAGCAAAAGCAAGAAAAGATTACATAGTAGAGGCTAGGACGTGGGCTTTATGCACCATTTTCCTATTAACCTTCAAGCACTTAATAAACATAAAAGACGTACACAAGGACTTGATGTCTGAAATAACATGTTTAATATTATGGAGGGCCTTTTTTGTCTCAAGTAGACTTTGAATCATCATGGTAAAATCAGTGAAGATCAAGGCATGGGAGCACAAGTCCTTTGCGGCTTGGATCCCGTGAAGCATTGCGAGAGCTTCGACTTGGAGAGGAGTGGACGCCAATACACGAGTATGGCCTGTTGAGATGATGGTATTGCGATGGTTATTAACTACCCAACCTGTGGCAGACTTAAGCTGATGTGTTGTCTTCTTCCATGCCCCATTCACTATGATCGTGAAGAGGGGTGTTGTAGTTGTACAGGTCCCATGTTGCCAACTAAGTTGTTCTTTTGCTGTAATATTTTGAGACGGGAAAGGGTTGGTATCCTGGAGGCGTGGAGGGGGTGAACAAGACTGGGCCCAGTTCTACGGATGGAGGCATTGAAGCGTTAAGATTGTCTGCGGTTAGGAGCCACTTTGTTAAAAACAATATCATTCCGATGAACCCAGATGGTCCATAATGTTGACACAAAAGTTGATTTAAGTTGGGAGTTGGTGTGAATCTGATCCTGTTTAACAAAATACAATAGGAAGTTAGTTAGCCAAGTAGCAAAAGGAAAAGGATTTTGGTGGTGGTGGCGTATCTCGAGTGGTCCGCAATCCCAAATTCCTCTCACTAGCTCGCAATCCCGAAAAGGTGTTCAGGGCTCTCGAGAGCCTTCCCATAGAGGCCACACCTCCCATCTGCTTATATTTGTCGTTTCCGGAGGGCATGAGACAGAGGGACTGCCCCCCATAGTAGTTTCCATATGAAGAGTTTCCATTTTAGGAGTAGGTTGGTTCCCCAAATGTTTTTCCATATGATTGAAGAGTCTTTATTAGGAGGGTTACGGAGGTTGGAGAACCGATAAGCCGTTTTGAAAGTGACATCTCTTGAGGTGTGGGATTCCCAAAAAAGGGTGTCCTCTGTTGCTTGTTGACCAAGGTAGGTTGAAAGGATAGTGGTAGCGTCTTCTGGCCTAAAGTGATTCCAAATGAGTGGGGCATTCCATTGTCTTTCCGTGGTAATAAGGTCTGAGACCATCAATGGGGGCCGGGAAGGTTGGTGTAGGGTTAGGGGAATCTCAATGGTGGTACCATTACCCCACACATGATCACTTAATCGTGTTGTTTGACCATTGCCTAAACTGGTGCGGATACCCTTGACAAAAAAACGTAAAGCCCGGATCATGCTGCGACCCGCCCAAGAGATTGTAGTTGGGATTCTCCCCAAGATGGCTAATTGGATTGGATCACCCCCATACTTTCCTCGAAACACTTTTGAGACTAAGAGGTTGGGCTGGCTATGAAGTCGCCAAGCTTGTTTAAAAAGGAGGCAACGATTGATCATGGTTTCAATATTTCTCAAGCCTAGACTACCCATGTTTTTATGTTGTTCAAGGAGGTGTCTTTTTAGCCAATAGATTGGCTTCCGGTCATTATTCGTCTTCCAAAAGAACCTTAACACTTGTGAGGTAATGTTTTTAGTAACCATCATGGGAACGAAGTAGACTGAGATAACGTGGGAGGTCATGGCTAGGAGAATAATGTTGATGAGGATGAGTTTCCCTCCGTGGGAAAGCGTGCTGTATTTCCATGAGGAGATGGTGTTTGAGATCTTTTGAACTAGCTCATCATAGCAGTGAGAAGAGCGACCATCAACTCCCATTTGGACCCCTAAGTACTTCCCAAAGGAAGTTGTCTCCTTAACCTGGAGCCGTCTTGTAAGAAACTTCCTATATTTTGCAGCAGTGTTGGGGCTGAAGATGATGTCTGATTTGTCATAGTTGTCAGTCTCTCCCGAGATAACACATAAGTCATTTAGTGTGCGCCGAAGAGTTGTGACTGACTGGAGACTTGCTTTGAAGCAGAACAATGCGTCATCAGCAAAGAAGAGATGGCTGATGAGGGGGGAGTTCCGTCCCATTTTTATCCCCGGCAAGCGACCCGCACTTTGAAGGGCAAGGAGATGGACAGAAAGAGCTTCCATAACAAGAATGAAGAGGTATGGAGAAAGGGGGTCGCCTTGTCGCAGGCCTCTAGTAGGTTTAAATCTCGGAGTTGGGATACCATTAACCAGGACAAAGTATGAGACAGTAAAGATACATTCAGAAATCCACGTAACCCAACCCAAGAAGTCCCATCTCACCCTATCATACGCCTTACTAAGATCAATTTTCAGCAGCCCAAGCCTTAACTTTCCTTTCTTTTTTCCTCGGACCCAATGGTTTACTTATTAGTAACCTTAATGTTACTTTTTTGAAAAATGATAGCTACTTATTTGAACAATAAGTGTTACTTATTAGTAGAAGTAGTATTACTTGACTTATTTATATAATAACGGTTACTTATTTGAATGAAAATTGTTACTTATTTAAACAATGAAGGTTACTTATTAGTAGTTGACTACTACTAATGTTACTTGTTAGTGATAATAAGGTTACTTTTTTAGTAATTAATTGATTGTTACTTATTTAAGCAATAGAGGTTACTTATTCAAATACAATGATTGAAATTGGATTGCAAGGATACTACTTATTTATATAAAGAGGGTTACTAATCATAAATATACAATGTTAAGCAATCTGACTAATGTGTTCATCAACACTTCAACCTCTATAATTAATCTAAACAACCAACTACTCCATAATCCATATGGAGTCACAAAATCATTTTCCTTAAACGTCAGGATGGAGTAACATTGTACCAATAGCTTTATGCCATAAGACCACAAAAGTACACTAAAAATATACATACAAATCAATAAAGCAAAGCATTAGATACTTATATACCAATACATAGGTAATTGAAGCATAGTCTGAGGGCTACGCACTTACACATATTAAACTAAAAAACTCATAAAATTATACAAAGATAACAAAAATTGGAGGAATATCATAAAAGCATATGATTGAACAATACATGAATAAAAGTCTATAACCACTTGTATAATTATTTAAAGCGATAATGAAATTACCAAACATAAAACATTCAAAATCTTAAAATAGATACAATTAATTACAAAAATTAAAGAAACTTTGGTGAAATTTCATTTGAACAAATACAGTTCGAATAGTACTATAGCTTTTACGTTCTCATTAAAAAAACCTTGAATTTGTGCAAATTTAGATTGACAACACACAATCAAAAGACACCAAATTAGAGTAAGATAATCTAAATCCCAACTGAAAGAGAAAAGTTAAGATAATGATTAGGAAAAGACAAAATTTGAGACAAATTTCATGGGAAGAAGAGAGAGATAATAGCAGTAAAAAAGTAAATGTGAGAAATGAAGTCAAATAACTGTAAAGAAGAAAGCAAAAAGAGCAAAATAAAAAATCCCTTAATTAACTGTCTCTTTTAACAACGTTTGGGCTGGCTTTAATGCACAATACTAAATGGGCCGGCCACACCATTAAGTTATGGTGTGGCAGGCCTCATATGAAAGTTTGTATAAAGCAGAATATAGTCAATATGGATGTTGTTTTATTGGTCTTGATGTGCACTTTATTGATATTTATGCAAATATATAATTAGAGTTATAAATTGTTAAAAATGTGCCTCGACAAGTGTGAAAAGTGAAATATTGCAACTAAAAAAGAACGTAGGGAGTATAACCATTTTGTTTCCGTTTTCTTTGTTATCCTTACTAATTCACATCACTACACATTATTTTTTTTTTCACTTAAAAAAAGAGGATCTAATGTTCTTTGTGAATAACTTATTGGACCAAAAGCATATATACACATTCTGCAAATGGAGTACAAATCTGTTGTCCCAAATTTTGTGTGTCATTTGTGTGTGAATCAATCTCATTGGTTGATTTTAATACAAGGGTCCATCACTTTTGAAATTAAAAATTAAAATTTAATATTATCAACCAATAAAAAACAATGGCACACAAGTGGTACACACAAAGTGGGACATCAAATATTTTTTTCATTACTTCATATGGAGTATGTTTATTTGCAAAATTTGATATGAGATAATTAGTAATTATAATTTGTTCAATTTTTATTAAATAATAACTTTATTTAAATTGACAAACAAGTATATTTTACTACTATGTAATTTGAGTAAAAAATTTAGCTAAATAATTGTTTTTATAACTACAATTACAAACAAAAAGACTTATTTTTGTCCTTCCTTTGAGATTATTGTTATTTTTTATTTTTGAGAATAATAATAATATAATATTATAGTTATTAATTAGTTGATTCTATTCCTCTTTCACCCAGAAAGTTTCCATCATCATCTTTCATCACCAATCACCAGTCCACCACCACCAGCATCTTACACTACCACTCCATCACCACCATCATCTGCTTTCGATTTAGTGCTTCTAAATTGTGCAAAATAGAAATTTGGGTTTAGGGCTTCAACTTTGTTCGAAATCTAGGGTTTTAGATTTCAATTTGTTCGAAATCGAAATTGGAAAAGTAAAAGAATTTTGAAGTCCAAAAAAATGATTATAAAATTTCATTTCAAATTTTAAAAGATAATTGAAAAATTATTGAAAGTGTACCCCTTTAATATATCCAATGATATTTTGTCAACTCAAATTGTATGTGGGCTCCATATACAACGATTTTATGTATATCCTTTACTAAAATTGACACCATCATTTCCTTCTTGAAAACATTTGACTATTAATAAAATCTTGAAATTAATGACCAGTGTAATAAATGCTACCTAAATCAAAAGTTATATTCACTACATTTAAAAAAAATTGTCATTTTTTCCCCACATGTGATTCTTTATTTTAATCTTTCTACATAATTCCTTTTAAATGATTTTACTATGTTGTCATCCAAATTAAAACTTTACTGTGCTTACATATTTATTTTGGATATGTATAGGTGGTAGAAATATTTTTTCTTAAATCATTAATCTACAACTTCATTTTACTTCTTATATTTACTATGCATTATCTGGGAGGCTAGCTTAGTTATGAATAGATGAGTCCAAATATGTGGAAGGAAAATTGTATTACATCTTCCAGCTGTCTAGGGCAATTTGTTATGTGGTCCCGGAAGTATATTCAGAAATATACTCCTGAGCAAGTGTCATACACGCACTATTATTTTGCAATGTTATATTCATTTTGCAATAAGAAATATTTACTCAATATTCTTTTATTAACGTCCGTTTATTTTGGAGGAAAACATTTTCACGGAAAATTTTGTCCCCCATTTTCTATTTTCCTTTGTTTGTTTTGTCAAGAGATGGAAATCAATTTTCTCAAAGGTGAAAAACTTGTCTTCAAAAAAGAAAACTTATTTTCCTTTTGTAATCAAGGAATGCCACAGTTTCCTTCCCATTCCTTACACTTTTATTACTTCTATTATGGAAAAAGTTATGAAAACAAGTTTGATTCCTTCCTTTTTCATGGCTTTGTTTGATTCTTTTTGCCTGTTAGTGTCCAAACGATCTTGTGAATAGCATGAAGAACCCAAAACCCGAGATTCGACCATAAAATAATATGATGATGATTATAATGGTGATGAAGATGATGAAACTAATATGAAGAAACTAAAATGGTGGAAGTAAATAAAAAGTGAAAAATAAATAAAATAAAAATCTTTTTGTATTTTCGTGTTTATGGAGATGAAGTTGATGAAGATTGAAAAAAAAAAACAAAATTTTTTTGTGGAATAATGGTGGAATTGTTAGAAACTCTCAAAATACTCTGTCAATTGCTAATAAAAACGTAGCTATAAATTGCCTAAACTTCTGAAAATGCCTTCAGCTCTGTTAAAAATGAGGGAAATGAGGGGGTATTTATGAGAAAGTTCATAAAAGGAGGTTGTGTCGTGCGTATACACACACAGTACAGTGCCTCTTTTTTCGGAAGTTCTGTTGCTTCTCTCCTATTGGCTGGGCTTTTGAGTTCGTACAAGCACCACATGATGATTTTCTTACTCTCCAAAGCTTCTCCCTTATCTCATGAAAGGAGGAAAGAAGGGAGGAAATTTCCTCCTTCCTTCCTTCCTTCTGGTGGGCTTCTAGAAAAATGGGGAATTCCTTGAATTCCCTTACATATTGTTTGGATAACAAGTTTGAAGGGAAAGGGAGGGGAGAGAAATAGGAGGAAGGGGAAAGGAGAGAAAGAGAGGGAGGAAGGAAGTTCAATTTTCCTTCCAAATCTCTCCAATGTTGGAAGGATAATGCTTATGAAGGAGGAGAGAAAATGGATCTCTCCCTCTCCCTCCCCCTCCTTCCCCCAATTAACTATCCAAATAAGGGAGCTTGTCCCCTTTCCTTTCCCTACACTCCCTTTCTCTCTATTTACTTGTATCCAAACAATGCGTTACTTGGGTTCCAAAGGTCTTCCCTTTTCATGACTTTGTTTGACTCGTTTTGCAGAAAAAGGCATTTCCGAGCATCGGAAAGTTGTAGCATTTATTAGAAAAATGTGAGAAAAATCCTAGAAAAATATGGTAAAGTTATAGAAAAATAATGAAAATGAACTTTAATTTATTTTTGGGGGTTTTGGGATTTCGGGGATTTTAGGGATTTCAGATTAATCTTGGGCTGGACCTTTTGGAGCGTTTCTCAAGATTGAACCATTTACCGACGTAGTATATGTTTATCATTGGCCTAAGAACAGAGAAAAATGTAGGTTTCTACAGAAGCCCCCACTTTGGTTGAGTCTGTAGAAACGACTAGTCCTGTAAGACGAAAGCCAAAGTATCAGGTACTCGCAAAATAGAGGTTAGTTTCACAAGTGCCTGTAGGTACTCTTCTGGAAGTTGCATTATCCGTAGGAATGTAGCCGTAACCATATGATGTTGTATGGATGGTGTATGCCGAGTTGTCAGGATGCCTCCAATTGCTTGCTGTCAATAGCTCACAATTGTCTGACGAATTTCAGTTGCTCAACGTGGATAAAGGACTATCAAGATGCCTTTAATTGCTGGTGTCGTTTTCCTGTAATTGTCTAATGTGAATGTTGATGAAAATCGCTAATCACAACAAGGATAGAAACTAGTTTCAATTTCTCTAAAGCAATGCACCAAGAAATCGAACCTAGGTCAAATAATTTAATGAATTGATTAAAGCTAAGCACCTTCAATTCCTAAAACTATCCTCACAAGAGTATAAAGCAAAGCACCAACTCTTAATGGTCGAAATTTCACACGAAATTCCTCAATAATATTCGGTTTGTGAAAAACAATAAAACTAAAATTCAATCAAATTATCTATCTTCTATTAATGACAACCAAGGAATATTTATAGGCAAACATCTCTTGCCTTTAGGCCTAATCTAGTAAGATAAAAATAAGGAAATGAAACAATAAACATGTCCTAAAATAAATTCTACCTATACTTGGACTCCAAGTAAAAGAAAACTAACTAAAAACTAATTTTCAGTTTAACGGCCGAACAAAAAATTGGATAAAACATTATCTTCCTAATTTGTCTGGATTCTTGAAGTATTTTTCCTTGAAATTAGATTCAATAAGATTTCCAACGCATATTCACACGCCTTCTATTTCAAAGCCAACTGTCATGGAAAAATCTTCAAAGTCTGACAAACTACACTGCTCTGAAACTGAAATCCGGTTTTTAGAAGCTCCAAGAAACTTGAATATTTTAATCAAGAAACTTTCAAGAGTGTGATCCTCCATAATTGTAGACCATGTATGACTAAACACAGGGAAAAAACAAACACTTAAAAACCATTAAACGCCTAAAATGAGAATTGAAAAACCCCAAAATTATGATAAGAAAAAACTCATAGGCAAAGCCACCAATAACCGGGATGTGAACACTAGTACATAAAAAGATATTTACTGCGGTCAAAATCGGGCTTTTGGCTGCGGTATTTGACCGCAGCAAATAGCGTAGTAGCAAATAAAAATAATTTATTTGTTGTGGTTCTCTCCAAAACCGCAACAAATAAGTGGTGTATTTGGTTGGAATTATGGATTATTTGTTGCGGTTTTTTTTGAAAAAACCGCAGCAAATAAGCAATTTCCCTCCATAAAAAAAACACTTATTTGCTGCGGTTTTATGGAAAACCACAGCAAATAAGCACCCAATTTTTTTTTCTTTTGCATCTTACAAGCTGAAATAATAGCTTGAAAGTTACATATACATATTATCATTGATTTTAGTCAAATTACATCGATAATCTCAACAAATTACACCAGCAGAAACAAATGTAGTAGCTCAAAAAATTGCAGGTAGAACAAAATAACAGCAATAGAAACAACAACAACAACAACTAGAGAAGACCAACAGCAGCAGGAGCAACTAATGAAGAACGACAACATCAGGAGTAACTACATAAGACATGGCGACAACAACAAGTAGGGATCAAAGACCGGTAGCTGCAGCAACAAAGCAGTAGCACGAAAACAAGCTAAGCCATACCAATAAATGTAATAGTCAAGACTCAAACCAAGACAATGAAAAAAAAAAAAGTGCAGTAGCTTATCACAGACAATAAAACTCCTAAACACTAAACAATTAGCTCATATAGCAGCGACATTGGTTGCTAAACATAACATGTAAAAGTGAAATGTCACTAAGCTCAAAAGCCCTCAACTTTCTCCTTGCTAACCTCTATAAGTGGAAAAGAGTTAACCAAAAAACACAATAACCAAACAAGACAATAGCATAAACAAGAACAATCATTCATTCATAATAATTCATTAATATTTCATTCATTCATTCATGCATAATTCTTTCTCTTTGTCTTGAATTCATTCATAATCATTCATTTAAGTTATTAGCCTTTAGTTAATCTTTCATTCACAGTCACTCATCATTCCATACCCTTTCACTCAATCATTCATTCATAGTCCACCTAACTCTGTCAGCCTCTTGCTCGCATAAGGGAAAGATTTGCGTTGCTTCTCCAAAACAATACCATACACACTCAAAAATAATCTTACAACCCCAAACTCAGAAACCAAATTTCATCAAAACGCCAGCAATAAAAGGCAACTAAGCACAATTCCTTACAAAGGAAACATGAGATGTAGTAATAGGTTAGACAAATTTCCTAATTTAAGGACTTTACAAGCACTTAAGCAAATTATAAAACGCAATCACAAGTTTCCTAGGTCTCAAGCTTCAAGCAAAGTTCCTTCATAGTATGTGCAACTCTTATAGGCAACCTTCCAAATTCTAATTCTCTATTAATTCTAGAAATCAACTTTGGAGAGAAAACAGATCAAATGAAGAAAGAAGTGTCATTCAATATAAGATTATTAGAATAGATTACAACAAATGTCTAGCAAACATTCTAGCAAGAAACTTAAAATACCAGATTCTTAAACAAATACAAGCAAACATAACACAAATGCAGCAACTTCCGAATGGTTAATCACTTAAATAAATTCCACTGCGGAGTTGGTTCTTGGAAAATATAAATTCAACAAAAACAAAAGGCAATCTATGCAGAAATTTCTGAAATAACAAAAAAAATTGGTTCATATTAGTAGCAATTTGCAAGAAAAAAATAAATAAATCTTAAACTAGTAGAAAGTCTAAACATGCATAGTGTAAAATTAGGCAAGAGTAGAGCTCAATTTTTCAATCAAACTTTCACTTATTCATTCACCCATGCATCCATGTCCATTCAGATAACCTTTCATGCATAAATTTATTCAATCATAATAGAACAATTTTCAATAATTCATAAACAACAACACTAGTCGCAAAATAATCCAACAATAAAAATTTATACATCAATAAACACATATTCACATGCATTAAAGAAATGAAGTAGCAAAAACAACATAAACAACAACACCAAACCCAGAGAATTTAATCCAACAAAAAAACACCCAAAACTATTTATGATGATACATGTAATTAAGGTTTCAATCAAAAAAATTATCAAATAATTAAGGGTTTTCAATTAACTCACCTCAAGAGATTGATCTTCAAACAAAATCGCCTAAAATCCGCTCAAAATCACCTGAAATTTGCCCAAATTGCCTGAAATTTGCCTCAATATCGCATTAAACAATAAAAAAATCTAAATTAAATTCAAACCATCAATGAAAAAAATCATGCAAATTAAAAGTTAAAATAACAATCGAAATCAAAATTCAATCATCCAACAATAAAAGAAAACAAAAAGGATAGAGAAGAAGAAGAAGAAGAAGAAGAAGAAGAAGAAGAAGAAGAAGAAGAAGAAGAAGAAGAAGAAGAAGAGAGTAATCACTCTTAATCACATTAGCAAGAACATAGCCACAATAAGAACAAAAGATCACTCACAAACAAACACAATTGATCATCATTATTATATTTCAATCATCATTTACCTCAATCATCAACCCATTTAATCATTGGAATAATTCATTTATTCTTTCATTTTATTTCTATGTCTGCCTTAAGTACTTACGTACCTTGTGTTGTAGTAGTGATCCGCCATAACTTCTAGAAATCACCTAACTCGAAGTCTCCTACATAGAGAAAATCGAATCTAAATTAAAACCTTGTTGACTAAGGCATTGTTCTCCTCGAATTATTTTTACTTATTTTCAGCAAAAATAAGTTCAGTTCAACAAATATAAGTTCAAATCAGCAACAATAAGTTCAGTTCAGCGAAATTAAGTTTCAATCCTTAATAAATTGTTAATGATTTCAGCAAAAATAAATTCAATTCAGCAAAAATAAATTCAGTTAAGCAAAAATAAGTTCAGATAAGTAAAAAAAGTTCAGTTCGGCAAAAATAAGTTCAGATTAGTAAAAATAAGTTCAGATAAGCAAAAATAAGTTGACGAGAACATGGCCTAAGTTCTACAACAACTCTAAACTAACTTTCTACATTGGAAACTTGTCAAAACATTCCCTATATGATCTCTGTTCAATTCCATACTTTATTTTAATTTTTTCATTGCAAAATACTTGATTTTCGGCACTTTTCCCAAAATGACAGCTTTATCAAATTCCCTAAAAACACTTTAAAACCTTTCCAAATATTATATTTTGATCATAAAACACTATAGTCATGTCCTAAGATCAATATACAATACTTACATGCATTAAAAATAATTATAACTTACTATGTCGCATGCTACTATTTTTATTGGGCATAAACATGTGTTACTAAAAATTTACAGCTTTATTTATTTATCTAAAACTCATTAAAAACTCATCTAAACATCATAAATTCATCATAAAACTTTTTTACAATCTACTATTATCATCATAAATCAAATCTATGCTTTAGAATAATTTTTCATAAGATAAACATGTTCATAATATTTATACCATTGATTTTCATGATTATAAAATTTGGACAGCAATATAATTCAACTTTGAAACCCTTAAAAATCAATTTAAACTTCATAAAATCATCATAAATTCACCAAACAAAAATACATGATCATAATATTGAAGTTTAAATCATTAAAAACCATAAAATCATGAATTTCATAAACCCTAATTTAAAATTTCATGATCAAACAATAAATTCATACCTTAAATTAAATCATAACTTTATAAAAACATGATTAAAACTATAAAAATATGATAAATCATAATTATAAACATGAATTTGCAAAATTGAATTAAAAAGATTTTTTTCCTCTCCCTTTTCTGAAATTTAGAACAACTTTTTTTTTCTTCTCTTTCTCTCAAAATTTATGAAATCAACTCTTAGATTGCAATTTAAATCTGAAAATTTGGGGTTTAAGGGGTATTTATAGGTCCCAAAGTAGAATTTGATGCAATTACATAAATACCCTTACTGTTTGAAATTACTTTTATGCCCTTGTTTTAAAACAATTTAGGAAACTCTAAAAATTCTATTTTTATAAACTTTTCAAAATAAAACTTAAAATAACATGAAATACTACATCCATTTCACAAAAATTGCAACAAAATGGAAGACATATTCTCCTAGGCAAAATTTGGAAAGGGGCAATTAAAAAAGTAAGGGACATGTGATTAGAAGGGAGGAAAGAGAAAAAAAAAACATTAAAGTACTTTAATTTGTTGAAATTAGTGAAATTTTTGGAGGGACAAAAGACTTTTTCCCTCCAAAAATTTTAATAACCTTAATAATAATTCAAATTTACATCAAAAGTTTAAAATTTTCAAATTTCCCTCTAACAAAGAGGGTTGGTACTTACTTACCCCATTATAAATATACTTACACCGCTTCTACCACCATAAATATTGTACCAAAGCATTAATACAACCCCCAGAAAAAGTTCATAAACTTTTCCCACCATAAATTCAACCCCAAAGCAGAAGTTTAGAAATTTCCCCCCCATTAATTACAACCCCAAAATTAATTACACCACCATAAATACAATGTTCATCATCATTACATAATCAGCATGTTAATGAAAAACAAAGCCACCACCACAAAGAACCCCTGAGCTGTAGCACCATATATGTACTCCCCAAAAAGCTGCATCACTCAACCTCATAGCTGCAGTCAACAAAACAAAGCACTACAACCTAAGTAGCAAATCTGAAAATGGAAGACAATGATTTTGATAATGGTTTTTATTCAATAGAGCAATTATTGAGAGAACAGGAGGCAAAAAATGAGGTAGTGTCAACCCAAAATCAGTACTTTCAAACACAACAACATAACAGCTTAAGGAAGAAAGATTTAACTCTTGACCAAAGGAGGCACATAGTGGATACAATGCTTGCAATGGAAACAAATGAACAACTTCCAAGGGGAAGTATATGCAAAGTGGCTATTGAAATGGGAGTACACAAAAGCACAATAAGCATAATTTATGCAGAAGCCAGTAGAAAAAGAAGGGCAGGGCAGTTGATTGATGTCAGATCAAAGAACGAGGGTAAAGTAGGTCAGAAACCAAAGGACATTCTTGATGAAGTCCTTCAATCTATTCCTTTACACCTCAGAACAACTATACGCTCGTTTGCGAAAGTATTGAATGTAGCCCCTGAACCATTTTTAGACTGAAGAAGAGGGGAAAATTGAGAAGCCATACAAGCACTAACAAGCCAAAACTTACCCCAAATCACAAAATAGCTAAGCTTAAATGGGTTTTGTCACAAATAATTCCAGGGACTCCTAGAAGAAAAGCAGAATTCATAGACAACCAGAATGTCTTGCATACAGATGAGAAGTGTGTCTACTTGAACCCAAAAACTAGGAGATTCTACCTACTGCCAAAGGAAGATGACCCATACAGGTGTGAAGTATCTAAGAGATACAAGATTAAAGCCATGTTCATGGCAGTCATAGGAAGACCCCTTTATAATGAAAATGGACATATGCTGCATGATGGAAAATATGGAATATTTAATTTCCCTCTATTTTTCACAAAAGAGCAACAAAGAGTAGTAAGAACAGAGCAGCAGGTACTTGGGAAACAAAAGCATTGCAAAATGTTACAAAAGAAAGTATTAGAAGTATGATGTTAGAAAAGATCATTCCGATTGTGAAGGAAAAATGGCCAACACAGTTAAATAAAGATGTTTGTATACAGTGGGACAATGCAAGACCACACCAAATTCCAAAGGATGAAGAATGGAGGCAAGCTACAAAGAACTCAACTAATGACCAACAAGTAGAGTATACATGTGTATCATGACAATAATGAAAACTGTATATGACAACAACATAGTGATCAACTATTATGAAATAGCAAGTGTAGTATCAAGTAATATCAGAACAACAAAACAAAATACCAACAGAACAACAAATACCAAGTGTAGTATCAATGAAATAGCAAGTGTAGTATCAACTAATATCAGAACATCAAAACAAATACCAACAGAACAACAAATACCAAGTGTAGTATCAATGAAATAGTAAGTGTAGTATCAACTAATGTCAGAACATCAAAACAAATACCAACAGAACAACAAATACCAAGTGTAGTATCAATGAAATAGTAAGTGTAGTATCAACTAATACCAGAACATCAAAACAAAATACCAACAAAACAACAACTACCAAGTCTGGTATCAATGAAATAGCAAGTGTAGTATTAGAACAAGTGTACAAAAGACCAATAGAACAACAAATACCAAGTCTAGTATAAATGAAATAGCAAGTGTAGTATCAACTAATATCAGAACATCAAAACAAAAGACCAACAGAACAACAAATACCAAGTCTAGTATCAATGAAATAGCAAGTGTAGTATCAACTAATATCAGAATATCAAACAAAATACCAACATAAGACCACACCAACGTGATGAATGCAAACATAGTGAACAAGTAAGGTTAGAAAGGGTTACAGAGGTGAGGTTAGACGACATCAAAGTCGTCTGGTGAGGTGGCCTTTGCAGGGGAATCCTTTGTTGTTATTTCAACATCAGCAGCAGGGGACTCATTCTTTTGTGGTTTAGAAACAATAGCAACAGGGGACTCAGTTGACGGAGGCTCAACAACCACAGCTTCTTCTGAGCCGTCTGAAATAACACAGATCTCCGGTGGTTCGTCGTCGATTGGACAAAGCTTCACGCCTTTTCCCTTCCTCATGCTCCTAATTTGGTAAGAAATAGGCCATGGACCCCTTCTTTTGTGACGACGACGAATAACCCTATCACCCCTTTCATCGGCCAACGTCGCCTCAACGTTAGAAATAGATTTCGAGAGAGCATCAAAAAGATGGGGCTCCAATACCTGTGACGCTTCTCCAGAATGGACAGTAGATCCAGGGAAACGTTCACCCTTCTCCAAACCGTCAAGCATGGACATCAAGTACTGGGTTTGTTTCACATCATTGGTTTGGAAAATAGCACGACGAAGAGGAGTTAGATCTGTGTTTGTGGGGGTAGATTTTGATGAAGCCATGAGAAAGATCGAAGAGGCGAGAGGAGATACGAAGAGGCAAGTGAGGCAGAGATGAGTGGTAAGAACTGAATTAGGGTTTGAGGAGAGGACGAAAATTTTAGGGTTTATATGAACCCCAAAGCAAAATATGGATCACAACCACATTGATCAGAATTCAATTTGGGTAGTTGGGGGTTTTGGGAATTAAATTTGGTGGGGGTTTGTTGTGACAATGGCAATTTGTAACATTTTGTTGTGTTGAAGAGTTTGATAAAATTTACAATATCCATGCACCACAACTAGTTTGCAGCCTCTCTTTGATTACCGCCGTATGGGTGCAGTATGGACTTTGTTGACCTTTCTTCTCCTTTTGTAACCATCATCCAATATCATTCTAAGTAGTTCATATATTAATCCCTTATGAGGTGTTATAGCCTTTTGATTCCTTATTTGAGAGTGATATGATGTTACAAAGGCTTAATGTCATTAGTAATTCTCTTGGAACCTATAGTGATTGTTTTTTTCCTCTCCTTTCTCTTCCTATATATTCTAATTGTTCTACTTTCTTTTCATACACTTAAATAATATATCTACCACCTTTCAAAAATAGCTAAACACATTTTTTATTTTTAGCATAAGTTTATGCGACCCTATTCTTTTACCCAAGATTGCCCTTGTGTGAGAGGTTTGTTAACCATTGTTAATGAGTTGGCAAATACAATATGCACCCCGATTGCGCCGAATTATCGTTTTCAAGTCAGTGGTCTTGATTGCCATAACACACTAACTCTTCTTTTATGAAGTTGGATTCTAAGTGTACCTTGAAAACACTCTTATTTCAAACATACATGCCATCATCTTAGATTTTTGGTTATTTTGTTTGCTAATAATGAAACTAAGTTATTTGATAGGTGTACACTTGTATAGCTTTGTTATTAGTAGTCTTTTTTTTTCTTTTTCTTTTTTTTTTTTTATAAACTTCTACTTACTAGATTTGAGAAAGAAGAAGAAAATACTAGGATACTTCCTCTAAGAGCATGTAACGAACGGGTCTTGTACACTATTGAACTTTGGAATTCCAAAATATTATGACTTTTCAATGGCTAAACAAATGAAGTTTTTTTTTCTTTTCTTTTCTTTTCTCTCTTTTTTTTTTTTTTTTGGTGCAAAACTAATGAATTTCATTATATATGCTCTATTACAAAAGAAAAACCTTCAATTTCTTCCATACACCCAAAATAATAATCTTATTTTGTTATAAACTCTCGAGATGGAGAAATTCAAGTGTTGGACAAATCAAAAGAAAATTGAGGAATGTGAAAATTATTTCATAACAAAAAACAGAAGCTTACTACAACAGGAGTGTATTGCCTTCTGCAAGGGAGAAAATCTTCCCATTCATGTTTTTAAAGCTAAAGAAGTTATGAAGCTGAGCAACTTCACTGATGATCAGCGTCTTCAACAAGATGCAAACTTCATTATATACCGAGGCACAAAACTAGTAGACAACCAAGCTATATGCATGAAGAAATTTACAAGCGTGCATGGCTTCGTTGGTGTAGAAGGCATCATTCGAGAAATAGTCGTAGTAGCAGTGCAAATGAGCATGCACAAGAATTCACTAAAGCTCTATTTCCTGTTATAGTGTACAAGTTCCCTGATCAAGGTTGCCTTGCAGATCATACTATCGCCAGGAAACAAAAATATTTGCCTTGGAAAATAAGGTTAAAAATCATCTGCGAAATTTCATATGCTCTTGCTTACGTCCAAAATGGTTTAACAAGTAGGCCAGTGGTTTTCAGAAACTTGCATCCCAAAGATGTATTTTTGGACAAGGACTACATAGCTAAGCTTAGTGGGTATTATTTCTCTTTGATGATTCCCGAAGGTGAGAATCATGTGATTGATGCTGTAGTTGGTACTAGACGATATGGTGCACCTGAGTATTTCACTTCAGGCAGATTAACAGAAAAAGAAGGCTGATGTGTATTGTTTTGGAGTGTTTCTATTTGAGCTTTTGGTCGACCCAAGTAGAGATCGTGGATTGTTATTTTTTCAACTCCTCAATAAAATAGGACATCATGGAGAATAAGTTGATATTAGTAGGATAGTAGATCCTGCAATTTTAAAAGAATAGAAAAAAATGGAAAGCAACAGCAGTTTCTGAAAGTATATGAGCTAGCTTTGAAAAGCATTGCTTCGAATGAAGCTGATAGACCAAATATGGTTGATGCTGCAATCGAACTAAAGAAAATCTTAGAATGTAGTTAGTTCTGCTCTGGATGTAATTTGCTATATTTAGTTTTGAGGGACATTTGTTTGCAATTGCTGAACGTAGAGTCCAGCACTAAGACTCAGAATTATCAATTCAATGTTGTGTAGCTCCATACAAGATTGTAATTTACAGTAATATATACAACATGTATGATTATGTTCTATGTAATTCAAGAATGAATATATTCCTAATCCCTATTCTATTCACAGCTAATCCTATGATTATTTTTTAATATAGAAGGTAATAATCAGATACAATGAGCGACCTAATTGGCCTTTTTTTCCCCTTGAAGAATAGGTTGAATTTGTAATCTCCTGTTGAAGGCTTCGTTGAAAAGAAATCGAGTTTGAAAGGCTGATACAATGGGAAGCCAAGAAAAGGAGGCAATGGGAGCAAAAAGTACAACCCCCATACAATAATCATAAGCTCGAGCAAAAAGCTGAGTGAATTCCCATATTCCAGTGTTCTCTATCAGAGGCCTCAGAGCTTGTGCAATCTGATGAAACAGAATTTCAATAACAAGAAGTCAAGGTAAGGTTTCTTGAAAACATGAAATTAAGAAGATAAACAAAATTAGCTAGTGAAATTTCACTTTGGATAACATGTGATGCCCAACTGTTAGGTATAAAATATAAATCTTCAGTCTTGTGATTAATAAACTTCTATTTATTGGTCTAAAAATCTGTTTGCCTCGGTTTTTGGAAAATTTGGAGTCTAAACATAACTTTCCTGCTCACCCCAATTTTTGGCTTGAATCTTATCTTTGAATTGGACAGACGACTTCAAAGCTCAAGGCAAGCATTGGTTACCACCGAGTAAAACTTTGACATGTTGAAAATTATGTAAATAAAAAATTAGGTCACCAAAGTCATATAGTACGACCTAACACCTAAAGTGTAGATACCAAACTAATATTATTGAAGTCAAAAAGCTTAAAAATGGGATTCGCGTAAAATTAGGGCACTGGAGTTGAGATTTTCAGAAGCAAAAGCTATAAAGAGAAAGTATGTCACCAAAAAGCTTACCAATATTAAACCCCATCCAGTTGGTAGAAAGGCCAAGCAGCATACAATCAAGTCCATGACAGTAAGATTACAGGCAAGAGAAAGTGAGATAATAGTAGCTAAAACAGCCAAAAAGAGACATGCTTTGAATAGTCTGTATAGGAACTGATGACTAGCACTTAGCCTCTTCCTTCCCATGCTCACAATCTGTTATACACATAAACATCATTTTAATGAAAATATAATGAAACCAGAATTCTGCATTAATGTAATACAAGAAGAATAGCACATGAAGCAAATGAGCACATGTGATTAGTTTGAGAGTTGTTCAGTGTCATTAAATTGTATTAAGAATTTTCGCTAGAGTGTTGAATAGACACTTAGAAAGACTCGATTAGACCACATAGGGTAGCAATGGCATCAATCAAGATCTCTGATGCTGCTAAAACATCGTACTGACTATTAGACTTAACTCAAAATAACAAAGTACAATAAGTATTCTGCTTTCTACAGGAGCTTTCAAGGGAATTGCATCACTCATAGAGATAGAAAATCCCCTGCAGGATTGTGATTTGACTGCAAAAATCTACTTAATGGTAGAGTATATAACCTAGTCCCAGGCATCAACCATCAGCTTAGCCTTTGGTTGAGTTGGTCGTCTAATAGCTTAATCTTTCTCTTTTATTTATTTATTTATTTTTTTTCATTATTGGTACTACATTATATATTGAGTTATTCATAATTTGACATATTTTTACTTCTTTTTGTGATCAAAGTTGGTTTCAACAATTCCAAGGTTCAATTACTTATATTCATACAAAAGAATTTTTTATATTCGGAGCATAAAAAGATCTTCCTTAGTGCCTTTTTCGTCTAATTATTTTTTAAGAATCCACAGACACTTTCTGAAACTGCATTAAAGATGATTTGCTACTCCATGTTCAAAGTTACCATCAAATTCACCTTCACTTAATCTTACTATAGTAGTGGAATTCTTTGTCCACATAAGCAATGTAAAACTTGTATAATACTTCACATTTGCTAACAAGTTTATAATGTGGTTAGAAGTCACACAGTAATTTACCTTGACTAAGATAAAAATAACAGCTATGACGATCCATGAGATCACGTAGACAACGAAGTGGCTGCTGTTTTTGGAGAAGTCAAGCTGGTAGACCAGACCATATTGATATATGAAAAACCTTAGAGAGAGAATGATCTCAATGATTCTAGAACTCCATCTAGACCGCTTTAAATGCTCTTGTTCGTCATCCCACCACGACTGCCAGCTCTTATCAGGTGGGATTCCTATACCTCCCTGCTGCCTTATCCATTTGTTCAAATCTTCCCAGTCATCAACAATTCTTTGCCAGTTAAATCCAGAAGGATTAAACAGAAACGGAGCAAACAGCCATGTCAGTGACAAGAACCATATAGCATATGTGATCAGCAAATATGCCATGTTACTCTGATAGGATTTCCTGTACAGATCATAAACAATCAACAAGAGCAGCAGCTCAAATCCTTTTACAAAATGGCTTCTTGAATACAATCTGTAATTCTCAGTGAAGCTGGCATGGAATATCACAACTTTGCGACCAGTAGGTATGTATTTGGCACCACCATGGAGAATCGTTCGACCATAATAGTGAGACTTTGATCCAAAAGAGAAGGTAAAGAATACAGCGGCAAGCTGCAACTGCATAAGTACAAAATCTTTAAGCGCTGTGTAAAATCCCTTTTCCAATGCAATCTCCATAACCATAGGAAGACCTGTCAAGAGTCCTAATTGAATAAATGACTGTGAAGCCAGAGCAGTTTCTAAGGATTGTATGTTGTGGACTCTGGCTTCAATGATGAGTGCTTTCTGCAACCCACTAAGTACAAGGTACAGTTGCCCGTAGAGGAACACGTATAATGAAATAACTGAAATCTGCGAGGTTTCAGTATTTAATTTAAAAAAAGAAGGAAACTAATACAGTTGTGTAACAATAGCATGATAAGGAATCAACAATGCATGTGACTGTTATTGTAGAATGTATATTAAACGTATAGATAGAAACCAACAAGATACAAAAAGAGATTTTGAAATGGAACAAAAGAATAAAAGATAGGAATGAGATCGAAAAAAATACCAAGTTGCTAAAATAGAAGCCAATAGTTGTGTAATAACATGATAGCATCCGGAAGAAGTCAAATCGATGTCCAAGACGATAAATATCACGGGTCAGAGTCTGTTCACTGTTCCCATTGGCTACTTTGGCTTCAAATTTTGATATTTGGATCAATCCTACATCTCGACCTTTTCCAACCTGGATGTATTCACGGTATGTAACATATCCACGCCTCAATACAGAGTTGAATCCTGCACATAATTGGTGTCTCATCATACAAAATACAGTAGAATTTGGTAGCAATCAAAAGGATATCTGCAGAGCTCTACCAGCAAAAACATCCTCACTGAGGTTAATTGTTCTTGATGCTTTGCTAACACCACCCCGTGTTATGTGAAAAATCCGATCAAATAAATCTGGGTGACCATAATGAAATCGTACCCTGTGATTTGTGCAAAGTATGACATCAATGATTCACAATTGATCATCAAGCTGTTTTCTATACTGCATTCCATACAATATTATGAAAAAAGCATATTCAAAATAGCAAGTAGCGAATTTGCATAATATACATATTCATTTGTGTACAAAATAAATACATAATAAAGTCATACATGCGATGGTGCACTACTGCAATTTTATTCGTAGCTTATCTTTTTTCTTTTCCTTGCACAATGTGCAGGATTACGGCAAAAAATTACCTGAGAGGATTAGCCAGAATTCTCTGTCCAATTGTCACAAAGCTTGTCTCTTGATATGACATGAACCATGCTAGAGTTGAGACACTAAAAAAGAAGATAAAAACTCACATTAAATTTATGTTAATCAAACTTTATGTGCCCCACGAATTAAGAGCATGAGAATTTGGATTTTGATCAAAGTATCAACTTTGCATGCACCCATGGAATTTTTATCTGGGCCACAAAATATGAGTACAATACTTAACACATGGGATTATGAGAAGAAGAAAATATACCAGAAAACCACAAGTAAAAGAAAATGTCATATATGACAGCATTCTTTTTTCTATTCTTTTTTTTTTTTCTTTTTTTTTATTTTCTCTAAGGGGAATATGACAAAATCCTACTATAAATTATTATTCATTATTGTCTTTATAACCGAAAAAAAGAAGATAGGGGGAGAAAAACAAAAAGGACATAGAGCCCAATTACGCATCACCACCACAACCATAATTTTAAGTTGAGAAAGCAGAAAACCAATAAATGTGATTCTAGGACTATTCAGTCAAGCTCAAGCATCCATGTTAGATGCTTAGTTGCTTATGACTTCAAAAGGCTAACACTGCATTTTTGGTCCAAAACAATAAAATACATGTTTTTTCCCCCCGAAAAAAAGGCCTTTTGTATGCATTATCAAGGAAAATTCTATTGCCAGTCTGGCAATCCCAAAAAAGATTAAGTATGGGGTTTGCAGTAAGATGTGACAACCAGACTAAAGTATGTCACATCTATGAGCATGGTGTTCATGCAGCCAAACCCATCTCTCTGGAATTACGGCTTAGAAGATAGCACTGGATACTTGAAATTGTTTTTTCTAACTTTTAGTATAGCATTTTTAACGCCAGAGTCTTGGACTCACGTGGCCATATTCTACAGTTATATTCATGTTTTAGAATCATGGAATCATAAGCCACTAGCTAGCATGCACATATTTGAAATTCAAAGAACTGACCTTCCAGTAAATACATGTTCTCTCAAACCCACTATAGTGGGAGCACGGAGTCCTTTGTCTTCCAAAAATTCTTGCAAGATGTTTCGAAATTTGTACGCTTCTTCCAAATAATTATCCTGAAAGTACATTGAATGTGAGAAACACCGGTGCTTTTTTTTGGGTAAACCTTACAAGGTAATTGCACATTTGACACATACTTGATTCATATCTATAGTCTGGAGTGCTTCACCACGTGTAAAGATTATTGCATGGTTTTGGTTTTCGGGCTTTCCTTCTCCTATATTAGGTTTACCTGGAAGCTTTATACGATACACACCCTGCAAGATTGAACCAGCCAGCATTCATATATTGTCATCATCAGAGTTGATGCAATCATAAGAGCCTTTCACTTCAGCTTTGTTGAACAAAATATTAAAAGTCTATCGTATTGAAAAAATAACTCAACTGAGATCTTTAGGCTTTCTATGAGTAAGAAACTAAGATTTTGGTTTGACTTTACACTTTGGATTTCAGAAAGTCTGTCTCAATCGTTCTTATGACTCTTGACATATCTATAGGATATCAAATGATATATTAAATGTGGATTTGTCGCAAAGGATAGATAGTGGTGCCCTCAGTAACTTTGCTATACAGACAAATAATTAATTATGCAGAGCCTTAAACACGAGGAATTATGGGTTAAAGGAGTCGAAGTAAGAAGAGAAGAAAATAATATATGAATGAGCAGAAGTAGATATTGTTCAAGAAGAACGTAGTTGATGAAATAAAATTTTTTTTTAAAGAAAAAGAGAAAAAAAAAACATTCCACAAGCATGTAGGCAAAAGTAGTGTTCAGGAAAACCTGACCAATACTCTAACGCATAAAATTTGAAAAGTTGAAAACCAGGATTTGAAAACACATATGTAGAAAAGCAAGGAACATATAGATTTGTTCCTCAAGACAGCTGTTTATCAATAATCTTTCTCCCAAGGAAGCACCATAAACGCCACCTTTCTAATCCAAAATATTAATACAACGTAAATAAATCTGGTTAACACTTAGAATAATGCTGTTCAACTATTATCCCATATTCTGATTGCTGAAAAATTTTGATCTACTTATATTTCTTAATAGAATCCTCTCAAACTCCAATAACACCCAAATTTCCATTACCTGGTCATGTCCATTTTCTCCTTTAACCAAGACGGATGAATAAATTTTTTTCTTTTGTCCAGGGACAACTTTCTCCTCAACGTAAGCAACACGCAAAGCCGGGTACCTTTCATCATTGATACAGAAGTAATTATTCGTTTCAATTTATATGCACTGAGAAGTGGGAAGTAGAAACAATAGTCACATTGAATATATACCTAACCAATAAATCACGCATGTCCTGCCAACGCGGATCTCCTACTGCTTTGCAGGTGCCAAACATTTGCCATGTCACAACGTACGTAAATTTCATATCTGCTAATGCATCCAACTGAGCAAACAAAGTCTCATTTCCCCTCTCCATGGCATCATAACCTTGGAGAATATCTGCATGACCAATCACGCAAACCATTTGTAAAAAGATGTAGCCTTTCACAAAAGGCTGACACACTTAATGTATCATGTGGTTAACTAGCCGATTATTTGAAGAACTCTTCAAGAACAAACCTTCATCCTCTGCCATGTCAAGGAATGCTTGCAATTTCAGGGCTGTTTTGTAGTACATCATTCCCCTTACTGCTAGCATCAAAGAGAAGTTAGACAGGAGAAAGAACGCATTTGAGACTGGTTGAAAGAATTCCATGACATGATACCATTTTGTTCTCTTTACCTGTTCTGCTCAGAGTTTGGCCCCGGAATGAAGCCCAATCCCTAAGCTCATCCTCCATATTTTTAGACATAATGGCATTTAAATTTTCACAATCCACACGTTCTAAGAAGTTTTTCCACTGATCTGAAAGTTGACAATAAGAGTGTCATCAGCTAACCCTTCACACAGACAAATTTTGTTGGTGGATAAGAAACATAATAGCACTAACAATTGACCTGGATATATTTTTCTCATGTAGTATATGATTGACACTTGATCTTGGCTTGACAAGAGTTCCTTCATCGAAAACTTCACTTCTTCCATGTAGTGTGGAGTCAGCACACTGCAACAAAAAAGCGAAGCTTTGCTACATGTAAAATGACCTTCACATTCGGGTAGGAAATTCACTGAGTAGATTACAGAGGGATCTCCACAGCTGCACTAAGGTATGTGTAAAAACAATAGCCACATACATAAATTTTACTTCTTATGTGATGGAGACATAGACTATGATCACTTGATGTAAAATGACATACTTTGCCTAAAAATAGATGTGGCTTACTAAACCACTTTTTGTTGTTCTGTGTTTATCAGTATTTTCAGAACAGGGAAACGAAATTCGGAAGCAAGGAACTGGAATCATAACGATCAAGCACTAGGATATCAAGCAATTAAACTGAAGGAATTGAAAAGTAATCCTTTTACCACACACTACTGAAAAGAGTTTTGTAGTCAAGTCATAGCCAGCTTGTCAAGACATTTTTCAGGATAATTACTACTGACCAGGTAACACATGATCTCATACATGGGATTATGGGAAAGCAAGCTTCCCTTGTCACAGATGTCCACAACAAAGAAAGAATAAATCTGACCTAAAAGATAGCATGTTCCGCACTTTTGGAGCAGCAGGCATATTCATAAAGAGAGAAGTAGCAAAGAAAGAGATACGCCTCCGAGCATCCAAGTTTGCAGGCACATCCAAAGCTCTGTCTTTTACAGTAAGCAGCAGTAGGAAACGTTCAACCTGTTCAATACCCATTGTATCTAACATTAGCAGTTTGCTTGTATAGCTTTACGCAATCATATCATATACAGCTTAATTAGATTATTAGATAAAGAGGATAGCATAAAAAAGTGTTTTTTCTCATTTTGGTTCATATAACCGACCCCAATTTTGGGATTAAGGCTCTGATTGGTTGATTATTCTGCGCAATTAGGGAAAAGTTAGATGTTTTAATGATAAGAGAAAGATCACAGAAAATGATGTACTCAGGAAAAACGTTGGGCAACCAAATCTATGAAACATACCACAGTAATGAGGAGAGGCATAAAAACAGCATTTAATTACTTGATCATGAATTGCCCCAGTTTTGGGTAATGGGAAGCGAATGGAATCCTTCGACGCAAATAGTTCCGGTTGAATCAGCCTAATGAAGTATGCTGAATCTTCTAAATTTTGCTGGGAAGAGTACAGCATTTCATATGTCCTGCAAACATTTCACATTAATAATTGGAAAACTAAGAGTAATTAATGAAAATTGATCTAACAACAAGACAGACCTGGAATCATTTATCATCATATCGTTTGTCACAAGTTCAAACATGTCTTGAAGTATTTTTATTACTGCCTCATAATGATCTTCATTTCCTTCAACCTGATACAACGAATCGGTGAGGGATATTTTAGGAATAACATTGCAAATTTGTTATGGCTTAGCTAGTGGAAAAAGGCAAAGTTTTATGGAGGAAACTTAAGGCAAAACGGCGCATCACTATGGATCAATTAGTAAAAGTATCATCATGATATGTTTGAGTGTTTGTTTTACTTTTCGTTTTCTTTGTGGAACAAGCCTCTCAAATGGTTGGATTACAAGTTCATTGTTCTGTTTTCTGGAATTATTCATTAAAATTATCATCTATGTATTTATATCTATCTAGCATAACTGCATAAGGTTCAATTTATAAGCACACTAGATTATAATAGAAAACATAATTTTACAGATTGATTCACAAAACTTACCAGTAGCTCAACTAAGGCTATGCATTTAGCATGTAGAGCTGGTAGCTCACTCAATCGAATGTCCTCAAGCAGGGTTGATCTTTGAATGCTTTCTTCAATTTCAGCTAAAATACCCGAAACAACTCTGGACACCCAAGATTTTTATAAGAAACTGATACGGGATACCATGATAAAGTATAAAAAAGATAATTATAAAAAGGGATAAGTTCGATAAACGTTGTCTCCACCTCTTCTCTAGTTCCCCAACAGCAATGATTTCAAGTATATACTTCAGTGAACTGTAGCACTCTTTCACGGAAAAGTACATGAGGCTATTTGCCCCTATCTTCTTGATAAGATCTTCATCCTTTCCCACAAAGTCTTTAGCAATGCTCATAGCTGTTGAAAACTGACAATTGCAATTTTTAAAGGTAAGGCCCTTAAATAGATAATATCAAAAGTTCTAGAAAAGGTAACAAACATATCTTACTTCATTTGTCAAAAGAAATACAGGCCAACGAACATGGCCCGATAATATCTCTGTTGGCAAGGGCATGATCATCAAATCCCTCTCCCTGTCACAGTACAGAAATTAAGTATTCCCCCAAAGGCTGCTCAATGCTTATGATAGAGTTCTCTTAGCATATACTTACCTGTTGTTGATCAAATCCTCTTGTCTGAAGCTGTAGATTATTTGGTTCCACATTATTACAAACTTCGCAACATCACCCTTTCTGTGTCCGGGCTCCTATGACAGCATCAAAAACAAATGAAAAGAGGTATGCATAAATAGTCCAAGTGATGAACTCCATGTATCTAGCTTGCAAAGTTGTACCTTTTTCAGTTGACCAAAGATTCCTTTGTTTTTCCTGTCTCTATCTTTTTTTGAAATTGGCGGAATCAAGTGAGTATTGAATGCAGAAGGTAGCAACTGAAACCTACTACGTAGCATTCCAAGTGTACGTATCTGTATAGGATAAGGATTTAAGGAAGACTAAGACAACATGACTTTTCAAAGGAGAAAAAGAGGGGGGGATGCAGAACATTAAACTCACTTCACCAAGATGATGCAAAATTCCATAAATGCCACCAAAAATAGTACAGAAAACAGAATACCAGATCTGCATATCCATAAAGTATACCTGGAAGCCAAAAGCTATTATTATCACAATTATCAAAAACAATTATCAAAAGAGAGGGGGATTCCATTAACCTATAACATAAGAGTAATGAATAAATCATAGCTGATGCAAAATGATCTTTCAAAATTTGCCCGTTTAAGAGTTAGAGCAGTACCAGCAGGTAGAGCATGGAAAATGCCCCACTAAGTATGGCATAAAAGGGCCAAACTTTGAAATGTCACTAATGAGACATTTAAAGAACATATTTAAGTTTCTCATAATCACTGTTCACATTTTCCAGCTTAATCGTGAAAGTAGCTTCTCTAACCATCTTAGAAAGATTGTGGACTTAATCATTATCACTGGTCATTGTGGAATTATGTTACTGAGATGGTAGTAATGAAAGTTTCAGTATCATTTCATGTGCTGAAAAGTATGATCTTCTTGATACCATAATTCACAGCATTTTACAGGCAATGAAGCCAAAATTTTGAACAGAATTGAACACTATGTTTGGATAACAATTTTGAAAGGAAAGGAAGTAGGAGAAATAGAAAGGAAGGGATAAAGGTTGCTCCATTTTCCTTCTAAATCTCTCCAAATATGGAGGGATAGTGTTTATTAAAGAAGAGGGGATAATGGATCCCTCCCTTCCCCTTCCCCTCCTTCCTCTGACCAATTATTCAAACAAGGGAGCTAGTCACCCTTCCTTTCCCTTCCCTACCTTTCTCTCCACTTCCTTGCATCCAAACAATGCGGAAATGAGTTTTATTTATACTAATAATACAGAAACATTTCTTAGCTCCTTCTAGGAAACATACCAGCAGAATAGGAGCCCAAACAGCAATAAGTGCACCCGCATTACTTTTGACTGAACCATTATGCAATTATGTTATTAGGCCCAGAGCATTTAAAGTTAAAGTCTAGTTTATTGGTAAATCAGGGAAACGAAAGGTTACCATGCGGGAATAGCTCATGCCATTGATATCTATGTAAACCGACTCTCATCATTTGCCGTGTTGGTTCTATAAGTGGTTTTATCTGCACAATCAATAGACACCAAGCATAACTGACTGTTTCAGTGTTGGTTACTTGTGCAGTGTTGCAGTCTTCAGAATTATTCGTTTCGATTTTTTTTTTCTTTTTGGGAGAAAAAGTTCAGGTGCTTACCTCAAAGTAATAGCTGAATGACAGCTTACTCAGCAGTAGCAGTACCCAGAATAGCATATACCTAACCAAGCAAAATGCAAGACATCCTTCAATATAATAAATAACATGAGGCAAGAAAATGAACCCAATAGTAAGTGAGGAAAGCAAAGACAATATCCCCTCCAAAAAGAAAAAAAAAGCAAAGACAATAAGTACTTGAATGATGATACTTGGTCTTCTTGAATCCCACGTCCAACAAATAGTCTAGGCTACATCACAGAAAGAGTGATTAGAACAGAAGATATCATTTCATCTGAGACGAAAAGGCTGGCCAGAAGTATACAATATTTGTGTTTCCTTGCATAATTAGATGTTCTAAATGCTGTACAATGAGTTAATGACTCTTATTAATATGACACTACACAATATAAAAATAAAAGCAAACAACATCAAAGCCTTAGTCCCAATTCCCTCAAAAAAGGAAAAAAGGCCTTAGTCCCAAAATAATTTGAGGACGGCTAGACATGAATTGATAAGAGGAATGGCAAAAGCCATCTCCATAAAATCAAACATACACAACAAATTATTGGAAACATAACGAATTATCATTATGGAGAACGGCAAAATATAGTAATAGAATATTGCAGGATGATATGCACTAATGGAGTTGTTTTCACACTGTTTCTCTACATTCTAGGCCAACATCTTCCTTGGATTATTATGGCTTTTATATTAAAGATGAGTATCAATATCTGAGCATTTTTTGAATAATGAGCTAGAAGTTAGTTCCTGTGCATCAATGTCAACAAATATTATTCACATTGTAGACTTTTAAAACATACTCCATAAGTAACACTACATGGACAGTAGAACCACAATCTAAATATTCATTTCATCTCTTTAAGTCTAACTACCTACTGTTAAAGATTTGAACGCAATTTCACTAGAAATAACTCAACTATATCCTACCCACTGTTACAGAACTCAACCAGGCAGGTAAACCATGATAAGAAACTCTATACTACTAATCTTAGTCATAGTCATTTTATTTATTACTCATATATCTATAGGATATTATTATGTGGGATCTTGTCGGATGTCTTTCAAAAGCGAGTTTCTTCTTAAATCGTATATTCATAGTTTTAATTAGCACATAAGCTGATATCTAAGTTGTCAAACTATTTCAAAGGGACCATCAAAATGCAATTGCCACAATCAAGATGATATAGAGGGAATATGATTTAAATAAATGAGATATTTATCAATTCATACGTTCCGGGATACTTTGAATTATCCAATGCTATCTACCTGTGTCCACCAAGACAGGTAGGTGAAAATCCTGTTATTAGATGTCTCAATGTATCTACCAATCGCCGGAACAAAGAAAAGAATCATGTCAACTGCACTACCCATCAGGAAAATAGCAACTGCCACCATGTACGATGAATAACACCAATCACTAAGCACGCTCCCTGGTTGGATGGAATAACAAGTATATTTTCTTCTCGTGCCCACATAGTATACTGGAAGAATTATTGTCCAAAATATTGCTACAACTAGCTTCAGAACGTATTTCATTCTCTGATTGGAAACCATCGTCTTCCTTGCTTTCCATGTAAATGCAATGTCCAGCATAGCTGCAAAATAAATATTGATCTTTTACAAAATTAACATTTACATCTATTCATAAATCATAATTTAGAAGACATACGATGTGGACAGGCTACTAAGCAAGTACGCCAATAAAAAACATAGAACCTTTTCAAGCTTTCGGAAAAATTCTATCATAGTTGACTTACAATATAACCATTAAAAGATCACAGCTCATGTCTAACATCTTAATAATCAGTAGCTTTGATTGATTACTATGTCAAGCTTTTATTGAGCTCTCAATTTTGACCAATGTATCATGTCAATTTAGATTTGATTTTTCAAAATTTTCATTCAAGTGCATAACCTTAGTCAAGTAGTTCTAGAACCATCTTAATAGTGTCCCTCACCCCTGCCACCTAGAAATTCCATCTGAGCTTTGTTCTAATCTTCTCGACAATTCATGCAAGCAAGTCCCTTTTTATCTATATATCAGTTGGCCTATATACCAATCATACAAATGCATATAAACAGGTTTCCTTTTGATAGAGATGAGAGCTCCCACAAACCAACAGTAACTAATTGAATGTTTACAGAGGAAACAGTCAAATTTGCTCACATCTATGAACCTATTAGGTGTAAGTGAGAACGAAAATCTTGTCTATTATAGCTGCTAAAGTGAGCATAAAAACAAAAGCACCCTTAGGTCCACAATCTATCTCCAGAAGAAATTGGAATTGGGACTTTATGGTAAGGCGATTCATTAATTGTGTCAAATATTTTATGTTGGATAGAGGTCACAATTTTATTAATATTGCGATGAGGCCATCCGGCAAATGACATTCATATCAAACCTAATTAGAAACCTAGTTTCCATTGAAAAAATGGCCCTCATTTAAGTCATTTTCACACTAAGAAAGGAGTGCTTAAGCTACTCTAATGTACCTAACAGCTGTTACACAGAAGGTAATGAAGATACTTTTCCAAAGAAAATGGATAAAAATTTCTCAATTGAGATATATAGGAAAATAAACTTGACTTGAGGATTTATATAGTGAACACCAAAAGTGGATCTTGTATCTTCTGATACCTCTTCCATTAGAAAAGAGCTGCATTATTTTACTTCAAATCTTCAGATTTTACAATCTCAGATGCTATGCACTAAAGAACAATAAGAACATTCCAAAAGTCAAGAATGACATTTTTCCTTTCCATCATATATAATATAATTATTTTAAGTAACAATACTTTGATCAAGTTTGCAAGATAATGCCATACCTCGTATAGCTTTGAGTGCGGCAGATGTGATGAAGATGCTTATTAAATCCTCAAGTATTTTTGTCTCAATCAATTGAAAGGGAGAACTAACATCATGGCTTGCAATAATAATCAGTGCCTGGAGAAGAACAGAGTTGAGTTACTGAAATTCTAAGAGAAAATAAAGTTTCTTTTTTTTTTTTTTTTTCCCACGCTAATGTGTGATGATACCTGAAGAGCTAAAATTAGAAAGGTCCACATTCTATCAAAACTTCTAAATATCTGCAAAAATGAACGAATCTCCACAAAATTGGTTTTCCCTAGCCATTTTCTTTGACTGTCCTTGTCTGCTGTGAGCTGGAACCAACACCAAGAAACAGAGAACACTGATAAAATCAGATGACATTAGGAAAAAACATAATGAAATTTACTGATACCACCTAACACAGTCTTTTGTCAATAGATAGGTTTGGTGCAGAATATGTTTTAGCAAGCCATCATAAAAAAAAACTGTGCAAGAAAACTTATACTCCAATCCAAAATACCAGAGACGAGGAGAAAGATTACAGAAGGCATGCTAAATTGTTAATTTGATACCAATAACAAGCTTCTAACTTTTAACACTGGAGTTATATAGCAATCAAATTGAAGAAGAGAACCGTGATTAAAAAATATTGAGTACCAGAACCATCAATAAACCTACCCCCACTGGCTCTTTACAAGGAAAAAAAAAATTACTACACGTCTACACTAAGTTTTTGAACTCATAAGACAGTAATTGAACTTGAGACATGCCTGTTATGACTTAAGGTTATAATTGGAAATTCCAGGTGCCACCACAGTACAAGCACCACTTTGGCTCAGGGATTGGTGAATCAGTATCAGTAACAAGCATTACCCTTTTCATTCCCTAATACTTTCTTCTCCAAGTCATATGATTCAGTGACAAGAATCACTAACCCTTTAGCTGCCTATGTGGAATAGGAATCTCAAGCCTCTATTAGCAGTTATTTTTCTCGAGCATCTGGCTATTGCTAAAGTGCTAAGGCCACACAATCATCATAAATTGGCTCCTCCTTCCATCCAAGAACCATCAACTTACGAAATATTCTCAAACTCTTTGTGTGAATTCTCTTCTTTGTATTTATTGATGACATAGAGGAGCATTTTCTCGACAAACTAAAGTAGTTGGGAGCTGACAACATTGTCAGTTGTTTCTACAATCATTACAAACTTGTAGTTTGTAACTTTATAAGTTCTGGAACTGTAACCTAGAAACTGGAAAGTTATTAGCATATGGCTACTGAAAGAGGCGACCTTCCATGAGCAATCCATAAAACTTCTTATTGTCACTTTTGCTATAAACATCCCCTTAGCTCTTTATGAAGTTTCTACAAGTACACAAAGTAGCTTGAGTACAAAACTACAAAATTTCTTCACAAAAGACAACAAAGATCAGACCCAATTGGCTAACACTCAATTAGAGATAATATAAGCTTAATAATTTTATCAGTGAACAAAAAGAAAATAAGCCATAAATGTAATAAACCAAATGTGTCTTAGGCTTTTATCTACGTATATTTTTTCACACATGAACTATGAACTGAATTACCAACTGGATAGGATATAACCTACCCCTATTTCCTCATCCTGCACCGCCCTCTTTTCTTTCTTTTTCCAAAGTCGAACAAAGAAATTCCCCTTACTTTCATCACCATGAGATTTCTTCTTCACAAGCTTTTTCACATAGAAGAAATCATGGTCATTAGTACGCATTGGCCAACCTATTGAAAAACAGTCAGGAGACCTGCACACAACCACAATAAGCAATTGGAGCCTATGATGTTCAAATGACAAATTAACAGTCACAACTTACAGGCAAATATGTAACTAACCAGAAATACTCATTCAGATCATCATAGTTCCTCCATGTAGAATGATCAGCAGTTCCTTGTTTGCTTTTTTTAGCTTCCTTGAAAATTGTAAATAGAATTTGATTGCATTAGACTCAAATAACAAAACTGTCGTCCCAAAATGATCTATAGAAATGTGAGAAAGTGATAATGGAGGGGGTGAGACGAGAAGAATCATATGAACGAGGATAGTGTAAATTGGAAACCAAAGGGTTACATGATTTGTTTTTACAAAAAATTCAAAGCATTGTACCTTTTTTATAACCCTATAAATAGGACAAACAACATTATTGAGAAAAGCCTCGTTCCCTCCTCCATGTGCTGGCATAACCTTCTCCCATGTCATCAAGCTCACAGCATCTGTTAACATGCTATGCAGTTCATATGCCATCTGACAAGAATATAAAATTTCAAAATTGAGTCCAAACAACTATAAGAAAATAAGAAAGAGCAAGTCAAGTCATACAAGCCTTGTATTCTACTATGAACAGATACCCAAGCTAACCATCAAACACAACTTTCGCATTTCTTTTGAAATATTTTTCACAAATGAGTTTTATGGAGTATATTACAACCACGTAGCTAAGAGACCCTTTCCATTGTGAGAACAATAAAGCACCCTCATATGCAATTATTTAAATCGATTTAGAGGCAATGTACCATGTAAAAGAGAGACTAGGGTCAAAAGAAATCTGCATGTAATTACAACTAGATGCACATGAAGCTCTTGTGGAAAGTAAAAAGTTTGTTTTATCTTACATGGTGATATATATAACAAAGACACTCTGGCATCAGTCGCAAGTTTGCAGCTTCTCCCCAGATAAGAAGATAAAGCGCTATATACAAAAGCTTATATTGTTGGGATTCTTGTCTCACAAAGGGTAATCTGCACAAATAAGCTATTTCATTCAGAATTTTTGCCAAAATTATACAGGAAAAGCAAGATAATACAATATAGAAACAATGGCATCCAACATAAAGGTGAGATGGTTGACAATGAGCAGCCCAGTTGGAGAGAACACTCAAGTGGTAAGAAATTGTGCAGCATGTATATAATGGAGCAACAATGTCACAGCATAAACAACTTGATGCCAATTACTTAGAGGTGGAATCCTCAAACATAGGCCCTGTTCTTTGGGGCTGAACTTGACTAAAGTGAACTGAACCAAACCGAACCGAATTGGACTGAACTGAAACGTACTAAGGTGAATTGATATTTTATTTTTATTTTTTATTATATAATTTTAGTTATAATATAAAAGAAAAAAAAGTGCACTGAAATCAACCCAACTGAACTAAACAAACTAAACTGAACTGAAATGAAAATAGGCTCAAAAGAACAAGCCCTAAGATGGGTAGGATACTCCGAACTATAGCCTATTGATTTATGATGAAACACCAATTTGACATGTAGGTAGTTAGATTTTTCTGTAGCACACAACCCATATTCAAGCCAACTGGCAATTAATAACAAGAAAAAAAATTCTGAATATTTCACTGCTACACAGGTTTCAAGATGTCAAAAATTAAGATACCAGAAGTACACAACCTCTATTTTAGTTTAATCAAGACAAGCGGCATCTAAAGGTTAACAAGAGCTAAAGGAAAGAATATCAATTATTAAAGAATAGGAATATTTCTTTTTTTTTTTTTTTTT
>PYUH01000180.1:3491129-3550935 GCA_016808085.1 Suaeda aralocaspica
TTTTTTTTTTTTTTTTTTGAGAGAGGAATAATTCATAATTAAGTCATAGAATACCTCAAATTCCATTCTATTTCGCAAATAGTTGCTAGAAGGTAGTAATGATAATCAGAGAGAACGGAAATAATAAATTCTTCTAAAGCTTTATCACAAGCACAAATGAATTAAAAAATCCCTCTGCTTACTTGTAAGTAGTAATTCTGGTATTTCCTCTGTCCTTTTGATTATCATAAACACTCATGTTTAAGATCAGAAAAAATGTTAACAAAATAGAGGCATCCTAAGTGTATGTCAAAGTTTCATCTAGTGTCCCAAAATCAAGAAAACATTTCAAAAAGAGACAAATCATTGAAATCTTCTAGTTTCTTGTGGAAGTCAAGTTAGAAGGAAAGTGTCCTGGCCATCTAATTACTTGAACCATGGTGTTGCCTGGTAGTCAAGTCCATAGATAATATAATAAGCTTCTTAGTCAAATAAAGTCAAAATTTTCCTGCTGTACCACTAACTAAGAACTCAGTTCCAAGAAAACCCATGTACCACTAAATTTGAACATTTCCATTCAATCAAATCTTCACCCCTTCACCTCCCAACTCCCACTGGATTTTATCAAACCAACAAATAACCAGTGCCAGAGATCAAACAAGGAACTAGTGACCTCGTAGGTATAATTTATACATGATCAATTTTAACTTATCAAAGATAAAGGAAAAAAGACTTAGGTTACACATAATCACTTTTAACTTACAACTTTATAAGAGATGCTGACTTCCATTTCACTTTCGAGCTTTGATAGACAGTATATGCCACTGATGCTAATAAACAATTTGCTTCTCAATACATTTACATAATGGGAACACTGATAATAAACACGCTAAGAAAACAAGAAGAGGAAGTAACTTTAGATAAAAGTTTGTGGTCATTCGCTCACCGGATATTGGTTTTCTTGCCTAAGAAATTGCACCATTTTGAATAATTTTTGAAGAATTTTCTCATTAGTCCATCTAATACTCCATCTGCAAGCTTCATACAAAGACATAGATGTGTTAGTTATATTTCAATATTAAGATAAATGGGCCTAGATAACCTGACAAGGACAAGGATACTCAAACTCACTTACAAGCCTAAAGAGGTTCAATCCTAAAACCAATTGGTGATACTCAAACCCTTGTAGGACAACTCACTAAGTGTCCTTAGAGTTAGAGCACACTAGAAGGTAAACAATATAATCGTTCTTGGGAATGAAACATTCAAGAGAGACCATTAACAAATACCCCATTTTAGAAGAGACCCGAATAACCAGGGCTCTAATAACATGTTAAATTATGAAAGATAAAGTGATTTATTAAGTTGAGGTTTGTCATACAATATGACCGAAGGCATATATGTAGTGGAATAAACTGTCTCCTAATGAAAACATTTGCCTAACAACTTGCATATCATATAACTAGAATAATGATCCTATATTTGGAAAATATATTGATTATATTGATCGTTTACACAAAAAGAAAAACACCCTTAAGATATTCTATTTCCCAATACTGTTGAAGATTGAAATTTGTGATTTCTCGAAAAAAGAGTTGATTGGATATACCTGCAGTAAAGTTTGCTTGTGACAATGCCTGATGTGAGTGTTAGCAAGAAGTAGGATTAGATGCTCCCTCTGGTTCGCAACATTTCCTGTCTGACACGAACAATTTTTTTTGTAATATTCATACATGAAATAGATAGAAGCTCACAAGTAGGACGTCAAAAATCAAAATGATGATATGATCCAATGTGGTGGACCACTGGTAAGTTTCTGTAGTGGAGACTATGAAAGTAATGAGCTGGCAATGGGAGAAGTTGGTGTCAGTACATAGAGGGGAGTATTGAAGAGCAGGAGGTTGTTACATGCACTGAATTCAAGGAGAAAGTTTGTTACTGGGATTTCTAATTTCTAACATCAGTCAATGAATAACGGACACCTAAATGTATCTTTGCGAATCATTGCATCATTATTATATTTTCTTTACTTAAAGCCAATGCATTTTTAAAGTAATTATATACTCATGAATGATAAAAGTATTAAATTACTTCCTTCAAATTATTTCTATTTTCTCCCTATTTCTTTATCTTATTGTTATTGTTCCTTTGAGTCACACATAAGAACTTCCCATCTCATCTTGGATTATGCAAGGAATTAAGTGAGACCACCTGTGAAATTCACTTATGCACGAAGGAGGAATAATAATCAGCTGGAAGAAGTTATTTCATTTAACAGGAGAAATAAGAGTAAAAGTGTCATTTACTCTTCATGCTGTCAAGAGTTTGCTATTTTGTCGATCCTAAAGAGTCTTTTCGGAGTCAGTATGAGAGTCAATAAATGGCAGGAGGAACGTATGGAAAAATCATCAAAATGTTTAGAATTTGAGAGTAAAATTTCTTGGGGGAGCTTCTTCCTCTCAAAGACGAGGCTAGTTTTACTTAGGTTACTTTGATCATCTCATGTGAACACTGAACATCATACCATTACTCTACTTGTTTGCTCTTTCCTATTATTTCCTTTTGTTACAATTCAGCAGATTATTCCTGAGTTGATTCACACTGAGTGTCACTTTTTATCACTGAGATCAGGTTGAGGATATTTCATGGAAACGTTGGTATTATTTGGTATAAATGAATGTAATTACTCTAGTCATACTCATACGTACTCATACTCTCATACCTACTGAAATGCAATTATTCAGTAAGAAGTATATGAAGTACCTGAAAACCATAGACAAAACCAATCCAGTCAAATATGTCAAAATAAGCCTCAGGAGATTTGCGCTTCTTGAATTCATCCAAGAAAGGTAAGCCACGAATATTGCGTACAGCTGCTATTGCAACCTTGATCTGCAGCAAATTTTAGTTTATCTAACAAAGATATTTGAAAAAACTGATTTGAAGCATCTAAATCACAGAATATCACTAAACACTTCGTTCAACCATCAAATATCAGAAAGCTAGAGTTAAGGAAGTATTATAACTTGTGGTTATAACGCACCTCAGGGAGTTGCATGATAGGCTGATGAACAAAATCAATATCCAACGGCAAGATATTGTATGTTTCAGGTGGGAGTGACTCTCTATCACCATGGAGCTGTCAAATTGATGAAGGGGGAGGAAAAAAAAAAAGAAATCTTTCAGCAATATATGTTTATAATCAGTAACCAATGAAATGAATCAGAAAGGCAAAATGAAACCTGATGACCAGTTGCACTTGTAACTGCATCTAATACTTCAAACAGAACATGAGCAATTGCATTTGCATTTGTCAACTTCTCTCTGCAAAAAATAAAAAATGAAATGAAATGAAATCAAATAGTTCAAATATCCACCAATTCACCAAGAAAAACAACCTAACTTAACACTGCATAGCAAAGCATTTACCAAATTGTGAAGTCTAAAGTCTAAAACACTTACCTGTTGGCGAAGTTAACAGTTCCAGTATGTCTGTTGAAATAATCTCTATATCCTTTATAAACACGTCTTAGTTCACGTATGTCACTCTTCTCCTTCCGTTTCGCAACACTCCTATAAATATCCTATTTGTAAAAAATGCATTATGTAAATATGGAACCTTAATAAGATTGGATATATACTATTCCATAGAAGAATTACTAATCAGAATCCATGCCAATAAGACAAAAAAAAAAAAAAAAGGAAAAATTCATACAAGTAATCCCAATTATGGGCGTTCACCTACTAAAAGACCAAACTTTGATTAATCCAAAAATGGACCCAACTTTCATGCCCATTTTCCAATTTTGGACCCTCTTATATTTTAACCTGTAAATTAAGTAAATCTTGCTAATTATCCGGTTTTTGATTAAGCAGCACCACCAGAAACCACCACCACAACCATCCCTTCCAACCGAAACCTCCAAATGTTAAGAAAAAACCGGATAATTAACAAGATTTACTAGATTTTACAGGTTAAAATTTAGGAGGGTCCAAAATTGGAAAATGAGCATGAAAGTTGGGTTCATTTTTGGATTAATCAAAGTTCGGTTTTTTATTAGGTGAACGCCCATAGTTGGGATTACATTTATGAATTTTTCCCAAAAAAAGTGCATCTAAAGCTATATGCTAACTTAGGAAAAAGTTGTATAAACAATATACTTTGTACATGTTAGTACTACCGACAAAGACATGATAGTTTCTTTATTAATTAGAACGGATAAGCCACATATAATTGTAATATGATGAAAGTCCTACAAACATAACAACAATTCTCACATAGGCAATATCGAATCCTCAAATGCATAATGAAAAGTACTTCTAGTCACATAATCAATGATCACTAGTTAAATCATCAGATGCGTTCAGCTAGTTTATGGATGATGCATGCTTGGGTTTTACAAGCAGCTAGTGGACCAATGTAAAAAAAGAACAAATTCCGGACAGAATCCTAAACACAAGACTAGGATTTGACGTAAAATGCTTCTGTATGACTAATTGAAGAAAGTGCTTAGTCAACTGAAAATGTATTCACAACATTAAGAGTACATAATACCTGTTCAAGGCGCTGAAGTAGTGAAGTTTTGAACTGTCGAACACCACGTCCTTTAGAACCTTTGTCCATATTATGTGCTCTCTCAAAAGCATGGAAACGACCTGTCCATGGATGTTACTTATTACTAGGGTTCTTTTAATAGCATAACTCAAATACCAGGTAAACTAAGAAACCAGCATCGTATCCAACAGTAAAATGTTAGTACTACTACTACTACTACTACTACTACTACTACTACTACTACTACTACTACTACTACTACTACCACTACTACCACTACTACCACTACCACTACCACTTCCACTACCACTGCCACTGCCACTGCCACTGCCACTGCCACTGCCACTGCCACTGCTACTGCTACTGCTTCTACTGCTGCTCCTGCTGCTACTTCTCCTACTGCTACTGCTGCTGCTGCTACTGCTGCTGCTACTGCTGCTGCTCCTACTGCTGCTAATGCTCCTACTGCTCCTACTGCTGCTGCTGCTACTGCTGCTACTGCTACTACTGCTACTGCTGCTACTGCTGCTACTGCTACTGCTGCTACTGCTACTGCTACTGCTGCTACTACTAGTACTACTACTATTATTATTATTACTATTATTATTATTATTATTATTTGGATTGCCAAATTCAGGATTACTACTAGTACTACTATTATTAGTACTGCTACTAGTACTACTACTAGCAAATAAAGCATTTTGAGTATTTGGATTGCCAAATTCAGGATTCATAGTATTTCATGATCAAGCTCATTATTTTAATTGGGGGTGATGGAGCCATAGAGATTAGAGAAGGTGGATTCAAAAAGCACACATTTGTGTAATTGTAGAGTTCCGGTAAGATTCCAAAATTTATAATATCATAAGTTCTGTTCTAACAAAAACTGTAGCACACATTCAAATGGGCAAGATTTAAGGCTATTCCTTTCACACTGCTGGCAAATTTCAACATTTCCCAGCTTGAATCTCGTTCAATTCGTAAACACAAATTTTTTTTATAAATATTTCACAAAGACAAAGGTATTCCATGAAGTTTACTTAATCATGAATATATACTCAAGTTGCAATAGTTATGCAGTTTGTGTAACACAAGAAATGAAAACAAAACAATAACACAAAAACAATGCACATTGAGCTAAAGAGGCCTAATAGTGCATTTATACACTTGAGTGCAAATTTTTAATGTACTCCTAATGCTCACTTGGTTTTGACTTTTGAATGAGCATAAAAGTCAACAACTTCCATTAGATTAATACGTAAATGAGTAGATATAATAACTTAGGCATGGTTCAAAAAATAGGGTATAACTAACATAGGTGCACCTGTGCACACCACCCAAGTATATAACATAAATGGAAAAATGGCGAAAGATAAATCAAAAATACAATAGTCTTAATCAATGTCTGTATTTATGTTTATGTGTATTTTGAAAATGAGGGGATGTGCAACATTTGTAAGATTGTAAAAATTCTAGGGAAGTTTTATGCCAATATCCATGTTTATGTGATCATGTCAGTCCACCCCCCAAGTATCTATTTTTCCATAAAGAAGCTCGAAATGATTAAAAAAGTTAAGTTTAGATCTATTATAAGCTATAACTAATATCAAATAACACCGACAAACATAAGTTTTGATGTGACCCTAAGGGTCCGTTTGGTAGGGTGTAACACATTTTCGGATGAAAATATTTTTCCATGAAAAACCTTTTACATTAGAAAACTCATTTTCATAAAGAATTTCCATTGTTTGGTTGCATGTAAAATGATTTTACATTTTAAACATTTTTCATTGTTTGGTTGGATGAAAAATCAAGTATTTCAATTGTAAGAAAAATTGTTTTCCTTCCAAGTGTGATGGAAAATGTTTTCGACATGGTGGAAAACCATTTTCCACCTCAATTTTTACATTTTAATATTTTACTCCAAACCAAACAAGGTAAAATAGGAAAAGTGTTTTCGGAAAAAATGTTTTACGCCCTACCAAACGGACCCTAAGTACAACTAATGCATTTGTAAATTTTGACTTTTTTTTTTGGTTGAGAATTTAGCTTAAAATTAATATTATGTTCTTGCATTAATCTTGAAATTCCCTTCTTATCCTAAAAAAAAAAGTTAGAATATTCCTAATCATTACAACCATCATAACTAAAATTAATTGCCAAAAAAAAGTCAGTTCTAAAGTAAATAAATACCTTCACAGTAATTAAAGCAAGCAAGCAAGCAAATTCAACACACCCAAATATATTTTCACAGCAATAAAATGTAATAAACTCAAACATTAAACACAATTAATAGCAAAATTACTCAAAAACAAGAAATAAGGCAAACATACAGAGATAAGCAACCCGAGGCTCTTGAATTTCAATCTGATTCGCGACACGAAGAAACCGACGAATATCAGCCAAATCAAGAGGCAACCTCTCACTTTCAAAGGGTTCAGGCACATAATCACCATCACCATCATCATCATCAACACCATCACCATCATCATGATCATTATCATTATGAAAATCATTATGATTTCCATAAGTAATAGCTCTAGTAAAATCACTTCTTCTAGTTACATTACCATAATCACTAATACTAGTACTAGTACTAGCAACATCACTTTCAATTTCATGGTTAATTTCATGTAAAGGTTCAACAAGAACAATCTCCGAAGAATGTGAAGACATAATTTTACAAAAACCCCAGATAAACCCAGATGACAGAATGTAAAATTGGAGTGAAAACAGAAAATGGGTATTAATGAATTTACATTTATAAGTAAGTGATGATGAAATTGAGTGAAGTAATAAGGCATTTTTAATTATATTTTGCTTTTTTTTTTGGGGGGGGGGGGGGGGGGTTGGGTGGGGGGGGGGGGGGGGGGGTGGGGGTTGGTTTTGGGGGTTTGGGGGGGGGGGTGTGGGGTGGTGGGGGGGGTGTTGGGGTTGTGGTTGGGGGGGGGGTTGTGTGGTTGTTGTGGTGGTGTGGGGGGTGGGTTTGGGGGGGGGGGGGGGGGGGGGGGGTTGCTTAACGTGGTTATCTTTAGCTTTTTTAGGGGTAGCTTTAAGGTGAGTGTGATCTCTTTTTGGAGATGGTGCTTTTGCTTTTGAAGCTGCTGTTGAAAGAAAGAAAGAAAGAAAGAAGATGAGTGAACTTTTTTAAATGTGTCAAAATAGGCGGGTTTGTTTAATTGATTAAGTATTTGCAGGTGATGAAAGAAAGAAAGAAAGAAAGAAAAAAAAAACTTACTCGTAAGATGAATGAGTGATATGTGTACTTTTTACGAATAAAAATAAAAGTTGTGATACTGCATTTAGTTTTGCGCCAAATCTTTACACCATGGGCAATTGGCAACTTTCTTTGTTAGGAATTCACGATTTGGGTTTTGGATGGCAACTTGGCAAAGCTAACAAGGATTCATGCAATTTATGCATATATTGAATTTTATCCAAAGCAGTCTTATGAACCGACTTACCTTCAATGCATAAATGAAATCAATTGACAACTAGGGATGATTCCATACACAACTTCAAAGGGTGAATGTTTAGTTGCATAAGTAGGTGATCTATTATAAGCAAACTCAGCTTGCGCCAATTTCAAGTCCCAGTCTTTCTGAGTTTTGCTTACCAATCCACGCAGTAGTACCCCTAGAGTATTGTTTGTTACCTCAGTCAGCCCATCAGTTTGTGGATGATAGGAAGTACTAAAAAGCAATTTGGTACCAACCAGCTTCCACAACGATTTCCAGAAGTAACTCATGAATTTTGAATCCCTGTCATTGTCAATGGTTTTGGGTATACCATGCAATCGTATTACATCCCTAAAATATAGCTCTGCAACATTAACAACATCATCAGTCTTATGGCAGGGAGTGAAATGTGCCATCTTCGAAAATCTTTCCACCACCACCATAATAGAGTCCTTATTACGAGCAGTTCTAGGTAGACCAACAATGAAATCCATTGATACATCTTCCCAGGGGCTATCGGGAACTGGCAATGATGTACATAGACCCTGATGAAATGTTGCCTTAGCCTTCTGACATACAGCACATTGAGATATCACAGCTTCCACATCTCCAATCATCTTAGGCCAATAAAAATGTTCTTGCAGCATGCTTAATGATTTAGCAATTCCAAAATTCCCTTCAAGACCCCCTCCATGCGCCTCTCTCACCAGTAATTCCCTGATTGAACAGTTAGGCACGCACAACTGGTTCCCTTTAAACAGGAATCCATCATGTAATACATAAGATCCTACTACTCCACTTCCCAGTTGTTGAATCACAGGACCAAAATCCACATCATATTCATAATATGTCTTGATATGTTCTAAACCTAGTAGCTTGCAATTCAAAACACTAATCAACACATATGTCCTAGAAAGTGCATCTGCCACCACATTAGAATTGCCATCTTTATGTTTGAAAGAAAAATGAAAAGATTAAAGGAACTCAACCCACTTGGCAAGTCTAGGATTCAGTTTCCGCTGACCATTGATATGTTTCAGTGCTTCATGATCAGAATGCAGGATGAAATGATTAGGCCTTAAATAACGACTCCAATGATCCAGAGCTCTAACAATTGCATAAAACTCTTTATCATAAGTGGAATAATTCAACCTGGCCCCATTTAATTTCTCACTGAAATAGGCAATTGGTCGTTTTCCCTGCACTAAAGCTGCACCAACTCCCACATTGCTTGCATTTGTTTCAACTTCAAAAGGTTTTGTGAAATCAGGCAATGCAAGAATAGGTGTGTGGCATAACAAATCCTTTATTTTTTCGAATGCCTTCTACGCCTCTTTGGTCCACTCGAATTTCTTGTCCTTCTTAATGCATTCAGTCATAGGAGCAATAATTGATGAGAAGTTTTTGACAAACCTTCTGTAGAAGGAAGCCAAACCATGAAAAGAACGCACTTCAGTAACATTCGTAGGTGTTGGCCATGATTTTATTGCTTCAACCTTAGATTGATCTACTGAAACTTCGTCTTTTGACACTACATACCCCAAAAACGTTACACTGCTCACCATGAAGTAACACTTCTCCAATTTCCCATAAAGCTTTTGTTGTCTAAGAGTTTCGAAAACCTGTCTTAGATGCTGCAGCTGATCACCATTGCTTCTACTATAAATTAGTATATCATCTAAGTACACAACAACGAACTTTCCCAAGTATGGTTTCAAGACTTCATTCATGAGCCTCATAAAAGTACTTCGTGCGTTGGTGAGTCCAAAAGGCATGACTAACCACTCATAGAGACCTAATTTAGTTTTGAAAGCTGTTTTCCACTCGTCTCCTTCTCTCATACAAATCTGATGATATCCACTCCTTAAATCAATTTTGGAAAACACCTGTGAGCCATAAAATTCATCCAATAAATCGTCCAGCCTGGGATTGGAAACCTGTACTTGATTTACTTCAAGAAAACGGGGAAATAGCGAAGGATTTTTTGCAAAAGAAATATAGAGTTTGCGACAGATTCCATTTCTGTCGCAAGTTTGCGATGGAAGTCCACTTATATGCGACGAAAATATCCGTCGAAAAAAGTGACAAACCAAATCAGGTGACCAAATGTTTTTGCGACGGCTTTTTAATTTTTGCAACGGAAATTCCCTCGCAAATTTGCGACGGAATTAAGTCCGTAGCAAATGTCTCTCGCAAAAAACAACAAATTCATAAATCAGGCTAAGTTATTTTGTTGCCAAAAATTTAAACAACGAACAAACCCTCCTCTAACGCCCCTCCGACAAACCACCAACAAACCCTAGACCTCACAAACCCTCCTCCTCCAGACGACGGCTATTGTCCTCCTCCTCCTCCTCCTCCTCCTCCTCTCTCTCTCTCTCTCTCTCTCTCTCTCTCCCCTCCATTGAAGCCTTTCGTCGAGTTGTGCATTGAAGCGGCTTCCGTGATTCCTCTCTTCTCTATTCGAGTAACTTATCTTTCTCCTTTATTTTTTATTTTTTTATTACAATCATGGAAATCGTCGAATTTAGGGGTTTATATTTTTCATAATCGTGGAACTTAGGGTTATGAGTAAATTAGGGTTGTTTTGATTTGTATTAATAAATTATTTGGTGATTAATTGATAATTTTTGAAGTTATCGAAAGTTATAATGGGCTACATCGTTGCTTGAATTGATTATCTTCTCTATTTCTATTACCAATGTCTCCTAATAAGCATCTGCCCTTTGATTCTGCACTTGCTCTTTGATTCATCCAATGCCAAAAGTAACAATTTTTAGAGTTCGACATTTCAAAAATGCTCGGAGCAAGCATGTCTTGATTGAAAATTGTCATTTTTTTTTAATAATTAAAATGCTATTGATGAAACATGAAAGCAGTGAATATGTTCTCGGGGTTTGTAATTCGTTTCATGGTTTTAACTACTCTTTGTTTGGTTTGCTGAAGTTTGATTATTATTTCGGGGCAACTGCTAGTGGCCATCAAGCCATGTTATGATAGAGTAATCAATTGGCTGAAGTTTTCATGTTTTTTACCATAATGTTTAATTTTCAGGTATGCTCTTCATTATCATCTAACCCTTTCCATTTATTTGGTCATTTACATTTGTCCTCCTTTTTACACTGAAAATTTTTATGTATAAAATAGAGTTTAGCAAATCAGAATTTATATTATTTGAAAATGATGGATATTTATGACTTATGAGGCCGAGACTTGTGAGTAACTTCTAATGCTTTCGATCTCATGTTAATTTGCTTTAATTTGATTGTTGTCTCCCTCTCTTTTTTTTTGTTGCTTTTTTTCCTGCATGGTTGGTGCTTTTGCTGATACGGGATTGTTGGAATGATAATGTTGGTAATGTTGCTTGAATTGATAATGTTGCACAATTGGTGATGATGGATTGATAGATGTGCTTAATTCTTCTAATAATAATTCTAATTTTCCTTCTTTTTCTAAACTTCTTCAAGGTGTTGTTTTTGCTGCTAATTCTTTTCTTTCTTCTGATTCTTCTGGTAAGGATTATGGGTTTCAGGTATTTTTCTTCATTTTTTCATTTAATTTTTTGGTTTTTTTGGGTTTTTTTTTCAATTATTATTTGTTAAATTCTTATGTTTGTTTTAATCTGAATTTTGATTGTTGTACCTTGTGATTAAGTTTTGTGCTTGCTTTTGGTTGAATTTGGTATTTCAATTTCTATGAATTTGTTATATTTTGTTGAGATTGGCTATTGTTGTGTTTGTTACCTTATTACAATGAAAAAGATGAAGTCTTTTATGTAAATGGTAATTGGGTAGTAAAGTTTCTTTAGGTTAAAATTGCAGATTTCTAGATTCAATTCTATTGAATTTAGACTTATGTTTGGTTTGAGAATAGTGAAATGATGCTTAGGTTGCTGAATGCTGATTTTGTGTAAGGTGATTATGCTGTAAGTCTTAGTGAAAAGATCCTTAACTTGTACACTATTTATGTTTGTTTGGCTATTGATTGTATGAGAATTTTGGCTGTGATCAATGTTGTAGGCGGTATCAATATACTAATATTGTGTATGCAATCTCACCACACACTTCTGCAAGTAATATTGTTGTATCAACATCGAAAAGTTGTTTTTTTTAGAGATTATTGGCCTTGTTTAGAAGGGTTATAGTTGTTTTCGTGGAATATTATTGAGTTGATCATAATGTTGATGAATAGAACTACTAGTATTCAACTTTAGTTATAAGTTTGGTAAATATATCTTAACAGTTTAATTATAAATTTGGTTACTAGAACATGTTAAGTTTTTAGCAACTTTAAAACAATAATTTCAAAGAAGAAGTGATGGCTTATTTTTTATGTAATAAAAATAATAATTGGATTTAGTTAACTAGTTCGTAATTTTAGAATAATATAATATGACCCTATGCAGTTTTCAATAATTATATTTTGCCATTTTGACTAAAATAATTATATGCGTGACTTCTGTAGAAGTTGTTACTATGAAAAGAAGGGAACGTAGTTGGATGTATTGTAGGAAGGTCGGATCTTCTATGAACCCTGCTTTTACGGTGTTATGTACTTAATTCAATTTCAGTCACCAAATTTAATGTGAACTTACTATTGGTCTTGTATATTTCAGGTACTCATGGAAGGAAGGAACACAGGTAAAAGAACCGATTCTGGCTTGCAGCAGCAGCAGCAACAACAGTAGTTACAGCAACAACAACAGCAAGAACAGGAGCAGCCTCCATCACCATCACACATGCAATTACAGCAGCAGCCCAATAGCTCGACAGCTGAGAATGCCGGTGGTTCCCTTGATGAGTTCGGGAAGCTTGTTTTGGGCTGTATGACTTTGTGGTATAATTTTCCTTCATGCAAATTTTTATCAATGTTAGCTATTTCAATAGGTTAATTCGCTTACTTACTTGGTGAATAACTTGCTTGGCTTGTGGACAGATTTGATGACCCCAATGTGAAGAGGGAGATCAAGGATATACTCCAAGCCCATTACCATGCTCCTTGGAGAACTTGCAACGAAGTTGATGATGTGACTAAGGAACAATGGTGGAACCTGTTTACGGTATATTATTATATAATTTATGAAATGGAGTATGATCTAATTAATCGTAACTTTTAATGGATTATGTTTTAATTGATCTCAAATTTTTACGGGTTAATGATGATATATGATAAATAGAATTAACTTTTGTTGTTTGAATTTTGATACCCTTAGCAGATCTTTATATATGATATAGTAATTGTTAAAGTTTGACGTTAATACAGAAAAGATGCACTTGGGCTGCTGAGTTTGAACCTGAAGTTAGACATGAATTCCAATCTAGGGTTGGAAATCGATTGCGTCACATGTTCTACAAACTCACGGACAATGTTAGCAAAACATTACCAAAGTGGGTGAGTGAAACCGTGTACAAGAAGGCGCAAGATGTGATAAAGGTTGATGAAATGTTCAAGAAAAGATCGGCACAAAACAAGAAGAACAGAAGGGGTGGTTCAATGGAAAATCCCATTGAACCTACCCACTATCAAGGGTCTTCCTCAGCAGTGCAACATGCTAAGAAGATGGCAATTTCTTCATATACTTAAACGTTCAATATTTCATTTACATTTTTGATTATATGAAAAAATCATCCGTTATACCATTTGATAATCTATCTTCTAACTTTAATTTTAAACTATTTGTTTTTCATTATCATTTACAGGCGAAGGAGAATGAAGGAAAACTCCCATCCCCATTAAATCTGCTCCTCCGTACGCATTTCATGGATGTCCCGGGAAAAGGAAAGGTGCCTGCGAACCGCACAGCAAAGCAGATTGCAGTAAATTAACAAGTTTTGTTGTAACTTTGGCTTTTCAAATTCTATATGTTGGATATAGGTTGGGCACAAAAATAAACATTTGGATATATGTGAAAAATGGGCACTTTAGTTGGGCACAAATCTATATGTTGGATATAGGTTGGGCATAAATCTATATGTTGTAATTCTGCCTTTTAAGGATGTTTAGCTTATTTATAGGTTGTAACACATGTAATTATGCCTTTTAGGGATGTTTAGCTTATTTATAGGTTAAAATGTAGATATATATGTGAAAAATGGGCACATTAGTATCCATTTTGAGCCATTTAGAACCCATTTGAACCTCAAACACATGTAAAGGCTAGTTAGGCTTAATGTACAGGTTTTAAAACTTTTAATTATGCCTTTTAGGGATGTTTAGCTTATTTATAGGTTGAAATGTAGAGATATGTGAAAAATGTGCACATTAGTAGTCATTTTGAGCCATTTGGACCTAAAACACATGTAAGGCATAGTTTGAAATAATCTAGAGGTTGTAACACTTGTAATTAGGCCTTTTAGGGATGTTTAGCTTATTTATAGGTTGAAATGTAGATATATATGAAAAATGGGCACATTAGTTGCCATTTTGAGACCATTTGAACCTCAAACACATGTAAAGGATAGTTAGGCTTAATTTAAAGGTTCTAACACTTGTAATTATGCCTTTTAGGGATATTTAGCTTATTTATAGGTTGAAATGTAGAGATATGTAAAAAATGTGCATATTAGCAGCCATTTTGAGCCATTTGAACCTAAAACACATGTAAGGCCTAGTTTGAAATAATCTAGAGGTTGAACACTTGTAATTATGCCTTTTATGGATGTTTAGCTTATTTATAGGTTGAAATGCAGATATATATCAAAAGTGGGCACATTAGTAGCCATTTTAAGCCATTTCCAACCCATTGGAACCTCAAACCCCTGTAAAGGCTAGTTAGGCTTAATGTAAAGGTTCTAACACTTGTAATTATGCCTTTTAGGGATGTTTAGCTTATTTATAGGTTGAAATGTAGAGATATGTGAAAAATCGGCACATTAGTAGCCATTTTGAGCCATTTGAACGTAAAACACATGTAAGGCCTAGTTTGAAATAATCTAGAGGTTGTAACACTTGTAATTCTTCCTTTTAGGGATCTTTAGCTTATTTATAGGTTGAAATGTCGATATATATGAAAAATTGGCACTTTAGTTGCCAATTTGAGCCATCTCGAGCCCATTTGAACCTCAAACACATGTAAAGGCTAGTTTGAGCTTGAAATGAGCCATCTATTTTGTAAAATAACTCTCGCTTTTATTATTTACAATGTATGTTGGGTTGATATTCATTCAAATCTGTATAACTAAGAATAATCCTCCCCCATATCCCCCCTTATCGTGTTTTTAATTTTAATTGCTTTTTGTAGGAGACCTACCGGAAGAAGCTTGCGGAAACAAGCAGTGACGGGAGTCAGAGAACGCCCGATGAGTTATATTGGGAGGCATCTGGTGGTCACAGCAAGAAAGATCGCTTGAAGGGTCTGGTAGTGGTGCGAACCTGTATTACAACTCTTCGAGGAGATCTGGATCATCGAAGATGTACACGCCATCTGTATTTTCTCAAATGAAAGATCATTTAGAGAAACATGCATGTGGAGAAGGTCCGGGAGGAGGTGCGGGCTGAGGTGCAGGTTGAGGTTGAGGAGAAGATGCGAGCCGAGATTGAGGCATTGCATAGGACACAGAAGGAGTTTATGGACAAGATGATGAGTTGATTCGGTAGCGATAGTTGTTCACCTTTCCAGAGTCAACGTCGGGACTCGCCAGACGACTTGGGCAGCGGCGCCGGGTAAGGGATGCAAGTCCAGATAGGTACCTTGTTCCATATAGCATAGCTTAGTGCCTTTATCATGATTGTTAAACTTTAAAACTATGAAACAATTCAATCTTCTGATTTATTTAAGACAGAAATACTTTGTACGCATAATATCTTATGTTTGTAATATGTAATTATCGGAAAATATAAATTGTGCTGATTTGATTAGAACACATAACATGGCAGATCATACAGGTTACAGGTTCACAGGTACAAATACAAATAAGCAATCAAAACATTAATAAAAAAAATTAAAAAAATCAAAACTTTTTTGCGACGGAATATTCCGTCGCAAAAGGGCATTATTATTTTTTGGGTGTTACCATTTGCGACGGAATTATTCTGTCGCAAATCTGGGAAGAAAGCTGGTACTCCATTATTTGCGACGGAATATTCTATCGCAAAAAGGAAATATAATTTTTACTGTTTCCATTTGCGACGGAATTCGTCCGTCGCAAATTTGAAAATAAAGTAGGTACTCCATCTTTTGCGACGGTTCCGTCGCAAAAAACATTGACCCAACAGGTAAATATCCGTCGCAAATAATTTGCGACGGAAATTCCGTCGCATGTTTGGAAATTTGCGACAAAAAGTTTAGAGACGGACAATTTGCGACGGAATTTTTGAAGTTTGCGACGACAAAATTCCGTCACAAAATTGCTGTTATCTTGTAGTGATTGTGATGTTATTGACATCTCTAGAATCAATGCACATGTGCCAGAATCTGTCTTTTTTTGGAATAATCAGTGTTGGTACAACACACAGACTCATACTTTCTCTAACATACCCTCTCTGCATCAATTCTTCAATCTGCCTTTGTTTTTCCTTAGTTTCCTCGGGATTGCACCGGTATGTTGGTTTATTGGGAATCTGAGCACCTAGAATTAAGTCAATCTGGTGTTCAATTCCCCTAGTGGGAGGCAATCCTGGTGGGAAATCATCTGGAAATACATCTTCAAATTCCTTCAGTAGTGGTTGAAGAATTTTTGGGATTGCAGATGTTTCAACTCTCACATCCTTGGCCATTATCAGGAACACTTGCTGGCAATCAGCTAATTCCTTCTCCAACTCCTTAGGATTTGACAAGAACACTCCCTTCTTGTTTTCCACATTCAATTGCTTCTTATCTTGCGCCACTTTTAAAGGTTTCAAAGCAATTGGCTTGTCAGTTTCATGTTTCTTGATAACATAGACATTGGTTCTTCCATCATGCTTCACAAATCGATCATATTGCCAGGGCCTACCAAGAAATATATGACAAGCATCCATAGGGAAAACATCAAACAATACTAAATCCTCAAACTGACCAATTTTGAAATTGACCAGGGCTTGCTTTGTTACTTTAACATCACTGGTATTACTCAGCCAATGCAACTTGTAAGGTTGAGGATGGTTGTGTGTAGGGTAGTTCAGTTTCTGAATCAGCAGGGTAGAGACCACATTAGTACAACTGCTATTATCAATATCACATCACACAGCTTGCCTTGTACATTACACCTAGTCTCGAAAATCTTGTCCCTCTGGTTCTCTTCAATCGGTGTTGGTTTAGTTTGAAGAACCCTCCTGAGGACTAATGCCTGACCCTGTATTTCCGCCTCTACTTCCTCCATATCATTGCTACTTTTTTCTTCATGTGATTCAGAATTTTTTTCATGTGATTCAGAATTTTCGTCCTCCCTTTCTTCAAGAAGAACATCTAGATAAGTATTCTCAATCTCTTATGCTTCCTTGACAGTGATCACCCTGGAGCTAGGGTAATTGCGTTGTAGGTGTCCATATCCTTGACACTTAAAACACTTTCTCTTATCATCAAGGATTGCAGGTGGTTTAACGAGAGTGGTTGCCCTTTTCATATTGTCGAAACTAGGTTTAGCACTAGGTGTTTGGGAATACACCACTTCCTTCTCCTTTTTAGATTCATAGGATTTAAAGAATGCTTTTGGCTTCTTTGAATTCCCATGTTTTTAAACTCTGAGTGCCACTTTACAGATTTCATCATAAGTCCAATAGGATTGTAACTCCACTTTCTCCCTGATGGAGTCATCTAATCCTGCAACAAATCGAGCAACCTTGTGATCTTCCTTCTCTTCCAAATCACACAATACCAACATCTTTTCAAAGGCATTGATATATTCTTCCACACTCTTTTGTCCTTGTTTTAAGGTATGCATCTTCATGAAGTTGTTCTGCTCATACTCATGTGGCACAAATTTATTTCTTAATTCCCTCTTCAGTTTGCGCCAAGACCCTATTTTCGATCTTCCTTCCTTTTTTCATTTCCTTTGTAGCCCCTCATACCACAAGCTAGCATATGAAGTTAGCTTTAGTTCCGCCACTCTGAAAGCTTTATGATCATCATACTCTTTGTAATTAAAGACTCTTTCGGTTCTCCTTAGCCAATCAAGGAAAACTTCAGGATCTAGACTGCCATTGAATTCAGGAACATCCAATTTTAGGCTACGATCATCATCCTTTTATTTGTCTCGTTTTTTGTATCTTTTTCGATCATCTTCATCACTAGAACTGGTGTCATATACATGCCTAGGCTTGCGTGCACTCCTTCCTGAATTTTCATAACTAGAGCTTGAATTGGATTCCTCAATTTCGTGGCTCTTCTTGCTATTTTTCGATCTCCCTGACACGAAATTCACCACCTCTTCTAGCATGGTTTGTAATTCTTTGATTTCATTGTCTCTTCTAATTTTCTTAGCTTGTTCTAAGGACTATCCCCTTTGAAAGTTTGCAGGAATTTCTTCACCTCCACCTTCCATAGCAATGTTGGTTAAAGTGATTGATAGATTTACAAGCACTTGAGATTAAAAGTTCTCTCAACAAGAGCACCAAATTTGATGTGAATTTTCTTATGATTTGGAAAACTCACAAGGGATACCTAATTTTTCGAACTTCTAAAGGTCAAGCCACCAAAAATCTTCAATTTAGGTAGATCAATTAGTCTTCGATTAAAGCTTAAGAACCCTCAAAGTCACTAATAAGTCTCACAAGAGCATAAAGGAAATTAACCACCAACTCTTAAAATTTCGGAATTTTTGTTTTCAAGTAAGCAAACAAACTTTTTAATTCAACTCAAACTGAATTAATTCACAAACTAATATTGAGAATATTTATAGGAATAATCATAAAAAAAATCCTATCTAAAAACAACAAAACACACGCTTAAACACATAGGGAGTTCGTCCCTTACACACACACATACAAGATAAGTATGCCACCTCATCACTGCATCTTGATCTTATCTTGCCTAACAAACTCTAACAACTTATCTAATCAAGAAAAATATCCTAACAAATTAACTAAATAATTAATTAACAAGATAATTATCAGAATTTAAGCTAAAAATCACGCCCATAACTTGATGCCCAAGTTCTTGGAAAATCGTCAAAATACATGCCACAATTGCTTCATCATTTTTGCGCACATTTCAAGATTCTTCAAGAAATGCTTCAAGATCCAATCTTTTAATCAAGAAACCTTCAAGAATATATCCTCCATGTATTTTAGCATAATTATGACGATCAAGACTCACCAAGTAATAAAAGACTCAATGCCTAAAATGAGAAAAACCCTTCCAATTGCAGTGGGAAAAAACCCATAGGCAAAAACCATCTTGTTCCCCAAAATCCACCATTCTTTCCTTGATTTGCGTGCCACTTTAGGTATAGGTTACCATACACAAGCAAATCCCTACCCTTGATGCACCCATATGGTTTATATCTCCATATGCAATTAATTCACCTACGGTTGCATCATTGCCATTGACATCACCACCTTCGAAGTTGATTGCACCACTATTAATCTTGTCATTTAAATTTATTACTTTATCAATCTTGTCAATGTCATTGGTGCTTGCACTTGCTTCATCCTCCCCTTCTTCAAAAGAGTTTGACCTCAAACTTCGAAGTTGTTCATTAGGAATGTATGGAGATAAATCACCTATATTGAAATTAGCATGAACTCCATATTCTCCTGGTAGCTCAAGTTGATAAGCATTATCACCAACTTTTTTCAAAATCTTGAATGGTCCATCACATCTTGGCATCAATTTATTTTTCCTATGATTAGGAAACCGTTCCTTCCTGAGATGTAATCAAACCAAATCACCTTCTTGATATTGACGTTGACTCCTGTGCTTATTTGAGCGAGCTTTATACTGATCATTCACTTTTTTCAATTCTTGCTCTTATCTGGGCATGCAATTTCTGCATATATTGAATTTTATCCAAAGAACTCTTATGAACAAACTCACCTTTAGGAATATAAATGAAATCAATTGGAAACTTGGGATTGATTCCATACACAACTTCAAAGGGTGAATGTTTAGTTGCATAAGTAGGTGATCGGTTATAAGCAAACTCAGCATGCGCCAATTTCAAGTCCAGTCTTTTTGAGTTTTGCTTACCAATCCACGCAGTAGTACCCCTAGAGTTCTGTTTGTTACCTCAGTCTGCACATCAGTTTGTGGATGATAGGAAGTACTAAAAGGCAATTTGGTACCAACCAGCTTCCACAGAGATTTCCAGAACTCATGAATTTTGAATCCCTGTCACTGTCAATGGTTTTAGGTATACCATGCAATCGTATTACATCCCTAAAATATAGTTCTGCAACATTAACAACATCATCAGTCTTATGGCAGGGAGTGAAATGTGCCATCTTCGAAAATCTTTCCACCACCACCATAATAGTCCTTATTACGAGCAGTTCTAGGTAGACCAACAATGAAATCCATTGATACATCTTCCCAGGGGCCATCGGGAACTGGCAATGATGTACATAGACCCTGATGAAATGTTGCCTTAGCCTTCTGACATACAGCACATTGAGATATCACAGCTTCCACATCTCCAATCATCTTAGGCCAATAAAAATGTTCTTGCAGCATGCTTAATGATTTAGCAATTCCAAAATTCCCTTCAAGACCCCCTCCATGCGCCTCTCTCACCAGTAATTCCCTGATTGAACAGTTAGGCACGCACAACTGGTTCCCTTTAAACAGGAATCCATCATGTAATACATAAGATCCTACTACTCCACTTCCCAGTTGTTGAATCACAGGACCAAAATCCACATCATATTCATAATATGTCTTGATATGTTCTAAACCTAGTAGCTTGCAATTCAAAACACTAATCAACACATATGTCCTAGAAAGTGCATCTGCCACCACATTAGAATTGCCATCTTTATGTTTGGAAGAAAAATGAAAAGATTAAAGGAACTCAACCCACTTGGCAAGTATAGGATTCAATTTCCGCTGACCATTGATATGTTTCAGTGCTTCATGATCAGAATGCAGGATGAAATGATTAGGCCTTAAATAATGACTCCAATGATCCAGAGCTCTAACAATTGCATAAAACTCTTTATCATAAGTGGAATAATTCAACCTGGCCCCATTTAATTTCTCGCTGAAATAGGCAATTGGTCGTTTTCCCTGCACTAAAACTGCACCAACTCCCACATTGCTTGCATCTGTTTCAACTTCAAAAGGTTTTGTGAAATCAGGCAATGCAAGAATAGGTGTGTGGCATAACAAATCCTTTATTTTTTCGAATGCCTTCTACGCCTCTTCGGTCCACTCGAATTTCTTGTCCTTCTTAATGCATTCAGTCATAGGAGCAATAATTGATGAGAATTTTTTGACAAACCTTCTATAGAAGGAAGCCAAACCATGAAAAGAACGCACTTCAGTAACATTCGTAGGTGTTGGCCATGATTTTATTGCTTCAACCTTAGATTGATCTACTGATCCTCTGTCTTTTGACACTACATACCCCAAAAACGTTACACTGCTCACCATGAAGTAACACTTCTCCAATTTCCCATAAAGCTTTTGTTGTCTAAGTGTTTCGAAAACCTGTCTTAGATGCTGCAGCTGATAGCCATTGCTTCTAAGTACACAGCAATGAACTTTCCAAAGTATGGTTTTAAAATTTCATTCATGAGCCTCATAAAAGTACTTGGTGCGTTGGTGAGTCCACAAGGCATGACTAACCACTCATAGATACCCAATTTAGTTTTGAAAGCTATTTTCCACTCGTCTCCTTCTCTCATACGAATCTGATGATATCCACTGTTTAAATCAATTTTGGAAAATACCTGTGAGCCATACAATTCATCCAATAAATCATCCAGCCTGGGGATTGGAACCCTGTACTTGATTTACTACAAGAAAACGGGGAAATAGCGACGGATTATCTGCGACAAAAATGGAATCCGTTGCAAACTCGTCGCAAGTTTGCGACGGAAGTCCACTTATTTGCGATGGAAATATCCGTCGCAAAAAAGTGACAAACCAAATCAGGTGACCAAATGATTTTGCGACGACTTTTTTATTTTGGCAACGGAAATTCCCTCGCAAATTTCCCTTGCAAAAAAAACGACAAATTCATAAATCAGGCTAAGTTATTTTGTCACCAAAAATTTAAACCACGAACAAACCCTCCTCTAATGCGCCTCCGACAAACCACGAACGAACCCTAGACCTCGCAAACCCTCCTCCTCCCCACGACGGCTATGGTGCTCCTCCTCCTCCTCCTCCTCCTCTCTCTCTCTCTCTCTCTCTCTCTCCTCCATTGAAGCCTTTCGTCGAGTTGTCCATTGAAGCGGCTTCCGTGATTCCTCTCTTCTCTATTCGAGTAACTTATCTTTCTCCTTTATTTTTTATTTTTTAATTAAAATCATTGAAATCGTCGAATTTAGGGAGTCTATATTTTTCATAATCGTAGAACTTAGGGTTATGAGTAATTTGGGGTTGTTTTGATTTGTAGTAATAAATTATTTGAAGATTAATTGATAAATTTTGAAGTTACCGAAAGTTATAACGGGATATATCGTTGCTTGAATTGATAATCTTCTCTATTTCTATTACCAATGTCTGCTAATAAGCATCTGCCCTTTGATTCTACACTTGCTCTTTGATTCTTCCAATGCTTAAAGTAACGATTTTTAGAGTTCGAATTTTCAAACATGCTCAGAGCAAGCATGTTTTGATTGAAAATTGTCATTTTTTTATAATTAAAATGCTATTGATGAAACATGAAAGCAGTGAACATGTTCTCGGGGTTTGTAATTCGTTTCATGGTTTTGACTACTCTTTGTTTGGTTTGCTGAAGTTTGATTATTATTTCGGGGTAACTGCTAGTGGCCATCAGGCCATGTTATGATAGAGTAATCAATTGGCTGAAGTTTTCATGTTTTTTACCATAATGTTTAATTTCAGGTATGCTCTTCATTATCATTTAACTCTTTCCATTTATTTGGTCATTTACATTTGTCCTCCTTTTTACACTGAAAATTTTTATGTATAAAAATAGAGTTTAGCAAATCAGAATTTATATTATTTGAAAATGATGGATATTGATGACTTATGAGGCCGAGACTTGTGAGTAACTTCTAATGCTTTGGATCTCGTGTTAATTTGCTTTAATTTGATTGTTGTCTCCCTCTCTTCTCTCTTTCTCGTTTATTTTTCCTGCATGGTTGGTGCTTTTGCTGATACGGGATTGTTGGAATGATAATGTTGATAATGTTACTTGAATTGATAATGTTGCACAATTGGTGATGATGGACTGATATATATTCTTAATTCTTCTAATAATAATTCTGATTTTCCTTCTTTTTCTAAACTTCTTCAAGGTGTTGTTTTTGCTGCTAATTCTATTCTTTCTTCTGATTCTTCTGGTAAGGATTATGGGTTTCAGGTATTTTTCTTCATTTTTTCATTTAATTTGATTTTTGGTTTTTTTTTGGGTTTTTTTTTTCCCAATTATTGTTTGTTAAATTCTTATGTTTGTTTTAATTTGAATTTTGATTGTTGTACCTTGTGATTAAGTTTTGTGCTTGCTTTTGGTTGAATTTGGCATTTCTATTTCTATGATTTTGTTATATTTTGTTGAAATTGGCTATTGTTGTGTTTGTTACCTTATTACAATGATAGAGATGAAGTCTTTTATGTAAATGGTAATTAGGTAGTAAATTAAAGTTTCTTTAGGTTAAAATTGTAGATTACTAGATTCAATTCTATTGAATTTAGACTTATGTTTGGTTTGAGAATAGTGAAATGATGCTTAGGTTGTTGAATGCTGATTTTGTGTTAGGTGATTATTTTGTACGTCTTAGTGAAGTGATCCTTAACTTGTACATTATTTATGTTTGTTTGGCTATTGATTGTATGAGAATTTTGGCTATGATCAATGTTGTAGGCGGTATCAATATACTAATATTGTGTATGTAATCTCACCACACACTTCTACAGGTAATATTGTTGTATCAATATAGAAAAGTTTGTTTTTTTTTTTTTTTTTTTTTTTTTNTTTTTTTTTTTTTTTTTTTTTTTTTTTTTTTTTTTTTTTTTTTTTTTTTTTGCAGAGATTAGTGGGCATGTTTAGAAGAGTTATAGTTGTTTTCGTGGAATATTACTGAGTTGAACATAATGTTGATGAATAGAACTACTAGTATTCAACTTTAGTTATAAGTTTGGTAAATGTATCTTAACAGTTTAATTCAAATTTAATTATAAGTTTGGTTAATAGAACATGTTAAGTTTTTAGCAACATTAAAACTTTAATTTCAAAGAAGTGATGGCTTATTTTTCATGTAATAAGGAAAATAATAGGATTTGATTAACTAGTTCGTAATTTTAAAATAAGGTTATAACTCTAAGTGTTGAGTCTTGTTTCTGTTTTCTTCTATTTTTCTTCAATCTTTTTTTGTCTTCCCTCATCATCGCTTTTTAAGGATCCAATAAAGATAATCTGAAGTTTACTAATTGCTTGACAATGCACGATTTTGATCAATGTTTTTAATGACTCACATACAAATAACATCATTACCAATCTTTCAGAAGTTCAGTCTAATAATAGGCCCATTTAACCTTAAATAACATATATATGGGCAACATGGATTTGAATCCAAACCCATTAAATAAAAATTTAATTATAACTTAGCAAAAATCAATAGAAACTTGCAGCGTAATTAACTCTACAACGCTACACAAACAGCGCAACTCTTCTAATTGCGCTGCACTGTTAGCGTCACAAGTTTAATAACGCTACCTTGCTAGCGCTACTTCTTTTGTCACGCTACAAAGCTAGTGCTAGCACTTATTCTGCGCTAAAAAGTCATGTATTTGAATAATTTTGATGAATATGTAGTATTTATTTGATATTACTTATACACAATTAAATCATAATTAACCACAAGTAAAAGGGTTTTGAGTTATTTTAGAGCCTGTTATGGTTCAATAAAAAACCCATTTTGGTTTTTTTCAACATTTTATCTATTAAAACAAACTAAATGGACACATTCTTTTGAGGGCAATCATTTTACTATGAAATTGCGAGGGTTGCTACATATTATTGGCATACGAAATGATAAAAAAATGCCTAACGTAAACAAAAGAAAATTTGTTTGCTTTAGAAAGCGATAATATGTGCTATATTGGCTACTACTTTTTTTCTAAACACTCCATCCCACCTTTGCATCAAACATATCATTCTAAGTGTTTAAATTATGAGCCCATGGTTCAACCTACTCCTAAATGTTTGATTTAGAATGTATTGATCAATAGGTCCAAGGTCTATAGTTTGGACTGAAATATAATGTAGTTTCAATCAATTATGGTTATTATTTAAAATTCTTCAAATGCAAGCTCCAGAAAATCCGAAGAACATTATTCAAGACGATGTAGACGCATACATACAAGAAACATGATTTGGACCAAAACTAGAACTCCATTCACTTCCCTAGTTTAATTTCTCTCTTTTCTTTTCTTCTCCTTTCATGGTAGAGTTTGAGACTTGTGCTGCCAAGTATCATCTATGTACTAATCTCAACTATCAATAAAATGAAATTCATTTCATCTTAAAATTGTACATTCTCTCTCAACTCATCATGTCTTGCTTAAACAATTACAAGTGAATGAACTCATCAAGTTGAGTTAATCAACATGGCAATGAAGAACAAGTTATAGCATAATTGGCATAATATAGACTACGTTGTTCATATCAAATGCATCCTCAATTGGACGCATCCACACCTTGAACAATTTACTTTATATTTTACATCCTTTAAATTAAATGTGTCAATTCCTTAATTAAGTTATTAAAGCAAAGTGATTCAAATAAATTCTCTTTTGGGCAACAAACTTTACTTTATTAACCATAGACCCAGTCATCACGAGCCTAAAAGTTCGATTGAGGCTCAATTATGTCTCAAAAATTGGGGCCCCACTCTAAGTCCACCTAGTGTTTATTTAAAGATGCAATACACCAACAAAAGAGGCACCATTGAAACCTAAAAATGTCTCTCTTATCTTGAATAACCTACATTATGATCCACTTTTTTGGTAGCCCGTTTGTGCCTAAACACATAGTTTGTTTCTTTCAACTTATATCAAATTTAGCCTGGGGATGGGAATGCTACGAGGACATAAATTAAAATGCAACTCCTTAAAGAAAATAATGAAAGTAGCTCTGATTTTCAATTCAAGCAAATGGAAATGCATAAAAAGTTGTCAATAAATAAAGTTTTAAGTAATAGAGTTGCTCAAGTCTAAGAACAAGTTTGTAGCATAGTTTGGGTTAATTATGGGTATTTGAGCCTTCTTTTCAATTTCTTTCTTACACCCTAAGCTTAGCCACGACACAACCCTGAAAAAGACCTCCTTGAGGTGTAACAAAATGCAAAAAACTTGTGTCTTTAACTTTAGCACAACAATAACTCAGAAGCAAGAGCTATGTAAGACCTGATTCCAACTCGAATTGGATATGTATGCAACCTTTCATAATGTGTGGTCTTAATAGTCCTACATCTTAAAGACATGTAACATGAGTACAATTTTAAGGGCTCATAAAAAAAAGGGTCCTTTGAACACAAGACCCACCTAAGGTCTTGGATACTGTTTTATTTTAGGACGCACAATCGTCCTTACAAGGAAATTGCCTTAATGTCACATAAAGCAAGTCATTTTCTTCTACACAAATCATCCTTCTTTCNGTTCTTCTACACATATCATCCTTCTTTCCTTTTTTCACACATACTCTTCTTCATCAAGCTTCTTTCCTTTCTCATGCTCATCATCATCAACTCTTGTAGTGTCATCTTTTAACTCAAACACTCACATACTTCCTTTACTTGTTCCTTTTTATTCCACAAAATCATCCAATTTCTTCATTATACCTATCCATGGCAGCATGAGTCATCACTTTGACTGCATATCATCCTCTCATCACCAAAATCTTTCCTATCTCTTCTAGTTTTGGTCTTCAAAACTTGAGCAAGCATTTATAATATTGATCTCTTATTTCTCTAAAGAGATTCACATTACTAGCAGCCAATACTTGAATTTGAAATAAACTTCTCAAATAAGACAATTACGAAAGTATAAGATGATGGCTCATAATCTAAGAACAAATGAGCAAGCTAAAATCATCCCCTTTGAATCATAACCATTGTCAAGCACATTATACAACAACTGTAATCAATTTTGGATCCTTAACTTCTACTATTCTTTCTTCCTCATTCTCCCTGTACAAAAAATAATCAATTTTTTTTTTCAAAAAAAAAAAAATCGATTTAGGGAAAGTTGAGACACCCCCATCCCTTGGTTCCTACTAACTCATGCTATGGCACCTCCGTGCTCATTTGTGCATATTTTTTGTTGTTTTCCTCGTGCTTATTTGTAGCTAATTTGAGCATACTTACAATATAACTAACTTGTACATACTCTTCTAGCTAGCTTTGCATACATATTTGTGACCTTTCTTGTTGCTACAAGTCTCCATACTTACACCACCTTATACACCCTGGGGGCTACATTCTTTTCAAAATTAGTTATGAAGCCACTTGCTTCAAAATCTCATTAAGCTTAGGACATTTGCTTGTTCCCCCTTAAAAAAAAAAAAAAAAAAAAAAAAACATGGAAGTTGTCTTACTTGAAACTTCATTTTGGCGATTAGTTTTTGGGAGAAAGTCGGATAGCCCTCCACAAAATATTGCCATTTCCCTACTCGGACCCTCGGTCTCAAAATATAGCTCATTATTTATGTGTCAAAAGTAAAAGGCCTAAGGTCTAATCAATAATACAAGAACAACTAACGAAGTTAAACTTGAAAAGCTTTACAAAAAAAAAAAGAAAAAAAAAATCAAGAAAATTAAAAAAGCGTAGCATCACAGACTTTGTAGCGCTAAATGAGGAGCATCACAACGTTTTCAGTGCTACTTAACAAGCGCAACAAATTATGCAGCGCTCCATAGCGCAGCGCAACAAAGTTTGTCACGCTACAACAGCAACACTACGTACTAATTTTCTTGCGCTATGTCATTTGAGGTAAAATTAAGAGCATATTTACTTTTATCATATTAAATAATGGGATAGTTGATTTATTATTCTTGGAGCATGTTGCTTCATAAATATTAAGAGCATTTCCATTTTTGGTTATAAATTAAGAGCTCATTACTCTTATAATTAAAAAAAATTAATCAAGAGCATTTTCACCTTTTGATTATTAATTAAGAGCCCATTACTCTTATAATACACTAATCAAGAGCACTATCACTTTTGATTATTAAATTAGGAACTACCTACCACTCTTAAAAATGTCAAAATATATTAATCATGACATTTAAAAGCTAACAAGTCATACTAACCAAGAGCACTTCTCAATAGTTAATGATACTTCATTCTATAACATTGTTTAGAGAGTCATTTGCCAACGCACTTTTGTTTAATAAAATAAAAGCATACTACTCTTACGATGCTTGGAGCATTCTTCAATAATCGTTATAAAACAAACTTATTTCAAATGCTTGAACATTTGTATGACTACATTTGAATAAGTTATAACAAATAATTCTCTAAATCAACATGTAGGCACAAATTCATCTCATATCTCTCAAAGTTATCTTAATTGAAGAATGTTTGAGATAGAAGCACTTACATTACAAAAGAAGAAGCACTTAAAGCAAAGAGTAGAGTAGCGCAAAACAATGTACTACGCTAACACATCAGCGTCACAAACCTAAACACGCTGCCTCAGTAGCGCGACTAACTCTAACACGTTACAACATGTAGCGTAGCTAATTCTGCAGCGCCATCACTCAAGCTCAGTAATGAAACCATACCAATGTCCCTACACAACACTACCATGTATTATCAATTGAACATCAACTTTTATAATTTGAGCAACATTTCAAACACAACAAATGAAAAAACGCTCACTTGGGAGCGTGGTAGTAGTAACCGCGCTGAAGGTCTTAGCGCCTTTTCAACTGTCGCGCTGACGCATTAGCGTGGTTGGCTTTGTGACGCTACAAGGCTAGCGCTCTTGACTGTGCTTTGTTGTATTTTCAAATGCTTTGAGTTTGTTTTTGATGTTGATCCCTTTTCTCACTCCTTTATCCAAAATACTCAAAAGGAAAAATACATTGAGTTAAGGTTTGTGATTTTATGACAACATCATTAACTTTTGTCAACAATTCTAGTAAATAAGCGAATTTACTCTAAACAGTAATAAGTGAACGAATATATTACCTTTTTTCAATAATTTCGGTAAATAAGCAAATTTACCTAAAATAGTCATAAATAAGCAAATTTATTACATTTTTTCAATAATTTCAGTAAATAAGCGAATTTACTCGAAATAGTAATAAATTAATAGACGAATTTATTATATTTTTCAATAATTTCAATAAATAAGAGAATTTACTCGAAATAGTAATAAATAAGCGAATTTATTACAGTTTTTTGATAATTTCAGTAAATAAGCGAATTTACTCGAAATAGTAATAAATAAGCGAATTTATTACATTTTTTCAATAATTTCTGTAAATAAGTGAATTTACTCAAAATAGTAATAAATAAGCGAATTTATTACATTTTTTTTAATAATTTCAGTAAATAAACGAATTTACTCCAAAGTAATAATAAATAAGCGATTTTATTCCCTTTTTCAATAATTTTGGTAAATAAGCAAATTTACTCAAAGTAATAATAAATAAGCGAATTTATTTCATTTTTTCAATAATTTCAGTAAGTAAGCGAATTTACTCGAAATAGTAATAAATAAACGAATTAATTACATTTTTTTCAATAATTACAGTAAATAAGCGAATTGACTCGAAATAGTAATAAATAAGCGAATTTATTACATTTTTTTCAATAATTTCAGTAAATAAGCGAATTTACTCAAAATAGAAATAAATAAGCGAATTTATTATATTTTTTTCAATAATTTCAGTAAATAAGCGAATTTACTCCAATTAATAATAAATAAGCGAATTTATTCCCTTTTTCAATAATTTTGGTAAATAAGCAAATCTACTCAAAATACTAATAAATAAGCGGATTTATTCATTTTTTTTTCCAATAATTTCAGTAAATAAGCGAATTTACTCAAAATAGTGATAAATGAGCGAATATATTACATGTTTTCCATAATTTTGGTAAGTGAGAAAATTTACCCAAAATGGTAATAAATGAATATTTTTTTTCAAACAATTTCAGTAAATGAGCAAGTTTACTCAAAATGAAGTTTATTACCTTTTTATTCAAAATACTAAATAAACAAATTTATCTGCTAAAATACTAAATGTTAAATAAGTACTAAATAAACAAATTTATCTGCTAAGTGTTAAATGTTTTGATAAATAAGCGAATTAATTAAAATCTGTTTCTATAAAGGAAAGTCGATTTCGGTTTCAAGAGCAATTGCTTTCTAAAATTTGATACACCCATTGGTCAATGAAGAGCTCATGGCTCTGGATATGGAAGTCTCGAAAAACGATTCGAACGTAGTTTGATTGTCATCTTACTCAGACTCAATCAAAATGGGGGCTAACTATAGACACCTAATTTAGTCCCCCTGTCCCGCGATAGGACTCTGTGATGAATAAAAAACACTCATTTCTTTAGAAGATTGGATAATCGAGTATACTTGGGCATAAAAAATAAGTTTCGGATATTATAAAAGGCTCATTCATATTTAACGAACTTTTTTTTAATTATCCCAACCCTTTTTTATTATTTTAAAATAAATAATAATAATAATAATAATAATAATAATAATAATAATAATAATAATAAAAGAAAAATAAAAAATCTTTCAAAAACGCAGCGCAGTTAATTTAGTCACGCTTACAGCTCAGCGTGACTAGCTAATTTAACAGCGCTACCCTAGCAGCGTTGTAGGGTTTCTCGTGCTACTGGGCCAACGCGATTCGGCGTACCACACTAGCAGGCCAACACAATTAGGGTTCCCATGCTGCTACAAAAATCATCATTTTCTTCATTTCTCAAAAACTTTTTTTTACTCACTTTCTCCCTTACACTAAAATAATCCGGAATATTGCTTTTGTATCATCTTCATTTTTATAAATAGTTATTATTATTTTACTATTTAATTTATTTAAAAAGTGGCTACAAACTTTGATAATATTGAAACAATAATTCGACTCTGCTCAAATTAACACTCAACGACTCAAATCTTCATACGAGAAGTGGTACGTTTCTTGAGAGTCCTAAAAATCAAACTTGTGGATTTGTTGTTGTTGGTTTTCCGAATCATTTACCGCTTTTATCATTTTATTTTTGTTAAAGGACTTAATTTGAATTTATGAACCACATTAAATCAAGATAATTTTTGGACAATTTGTATCATGCTTGGACCTTGAATTAATCTTAACGACGATATGACTAAATCAATTATTTTTATATGATTTCTCCTTAATAATAGTAATTTTCTATTAGGTTGTATATCAATTTCTGGGTTCTTTGTATATCTTGTGTATGATTGAGAGAAAACTAGTAATGGCCGCCTACGGACTAATATGACGCACTCCGCCATATTAGTACCTTCACCCCCGAATCCAACCTTCGGTTCGTAAGATCATAACATGGAGTAATCCCCATGGAATCGAAAGGGTTATTCGTGAAATTTAGATTATTGTCCCGTATTTGTGTCCCATTTGTAATCAATCTAAATACACGGTTTATGAGTTTGATTCCTAAAAATCATTGGCTACTCCTTACTAGCATCGTTCGTATTCGTTGAAATTATCTCATTCGAAAAAAGACAATTAAAAATTAAAAAAAAAACACTAAAATAGCGTAGCGCGACAGACTTTGTCACGCTAACTTCGCAGCGTCACAAAGTTTGCTGCGCTATACTTGCAGCGTGACAAACTTTGTCACGCTACATTGCCAGCGCGACTGAAATTCCTGCGCTCCTGTTTTATTGAAAATACGTCTAAAAAAGTCCGTTTCACCTTTCCTTAAGCCAATTTTTTAGGTTTAACTCAACCTATGGACGGTTTGGGGAAGGTGACCAAAAAACTTTGGGACTCTAAAAACCAGGGCCCCTATAGGTAGCCTAATATATAGCATTCAACTCCACTATGTCTGCGCAATTCTTCAGTAGTAATCTTAGGAGTATTCACTTCATCAGCTGACATGATTGCACTTGTTTAAACAATGAGATTATACAATAATCCCGAGGATTAATGTCCTCTCAATGAAAGCACCAAAAGTTGATGTGATTATTGATAGAAAAATCGCCAACCATAGAAGGATAGAAACTAGCTCGGTTTTCACTAAAGCAGAGCACAAAGAAAAACGATCTAGGTCGAATAATTTTATGAATTGATAAAAGCTACGCACCCTCAATTCTTAAAACTATCTTCACAAGAGGCTAAAGCCTAAGCACCAACTCTCAAAATGCTCGAATTTTCCTCACACTCGCTTTTTTTTGTTTGTTGTGTAGAAAACAAATAAACTCTAAACAATAATGTTTATTAATCACTAATCTGAATTTTAAAAACTAATGTTGAGACTATTTATTGGCATAATCATCAAAAAAATCCTAACAAAACATGCTAAAACACACGCACAAAACAAAGGGAAAATTGTCCCAATCTAGTGACTCAACTATGACTCACAAGATAAGAATGCCATATCAATACTACATGTCTTTCTCAACTTGCTAACAATCTCTAACTAACTATATCTAAATAAAAAATATACTAACAAACTTTCTCAGACCGTGCTTAATAAGATTATCCAGCAAAATCCACCCATGATTCTCAGAAAAACACGTTGCCCAACAACCATGAAGATCGTCGAAAAAACACGCCACAAACCTTGCTCGTTTTTGTGCATTATTCAAGAAAATGTGTAAAACTTCAAGAAACTCTTCCAGATTCGATCTTTTAATCAAGAAACCTTCAAAAACGTATTTTCCTCGACCCTTAGATATAATATGATGCATAATGTTCCACTAGACTCAAAACAATAAAAGCCTGAAATGAGAAAAACCCTATTAAATGTAGTGGGAGAAAACTCATAGGCAAAACCATCTTATTCCCTAATTCCACCATTCTTTCCTTTGCTTCAAATGATCAAGTAAAATCGTGCGTCACCATACACACCCATGATGATGTCTTTGAAGATCCCAAATCTCCATAAGCTATTATTTCTCCCATACTTGCATCATTTTTAGAAGCCATTGTCAAACCCTCGAAGTTATCACCTTAATTCGTATCATCCTTCTCTTCTTCTAAAGAGTTTATCCTCAAACCTCGAAGTTGATCATCAGGAACATAAGGAGACAAATCACCAATGTTGAATGTAGCATGAACACCATATTCTCCTGGCAATTCGAGTTTATATGCATTGTCCCCAATTTTGCTCACGATTGTGAATGATCCATCACACCTAGGCATTAGCTTGTTTTTCCTTTGATTAGGAAACCTTTCCTTCCTTAGATGTAAACATACTAAATCACCTTCCTTGTGTGCGCGTTAGACTTTGTTCTTGTTAGCTCTTGTCTTGTAGATATCATTCACATGCTCAATTCTTGCTCTAATCTGTGCATGTAACTTCTTCATGTATTCAATTTTAGCTAAAGCATCTTTATGAAAGAGCTCACCTTTGGGAATAGCCACGAAATCAATTGGTAGCTTAGAATTGACTCCATAAACAACTTCAAAAGGTGAATGCTTAGTTGCATAAGTAGGTGAACGATTATAAGCAAACTTTGCATGAGCTAACTTCAAATCCCAATATTTCTGTGTCTTGCTTACCAACCCATGAAGTAGCACGCCTAGGGTTCTGTTTGTGACCTCAGTTTGACCATCTATTTGTGGATGATAAGAAGTAATAAAGATTAATTTCGTCCCTATTAAACGCCACAATGACTTCCATAAATAGCTCATGAGTTTCGTTTCTCTGTCACTAACAATGGTTTTCGGCACTCCATGTAACCTGACAATGTCTCGAAAATATAATTTTGCAACATTCACAGCATCATCAGTCTTGTGACAAGGTATGAAATGAGCCATCTTTGAAAACATGTCAACCACAACCATTATAGCATCCTTTTGCCTTGCAGTTCTAGGCAAACCAATTATAAAATCCATAGAATTATCATCCCAAGGAGCTTCTGGTACTGGCAATGGTGTGTAGAATCCTTGATGGAATGATGCCTTTGCTTTCTGACAAACAACACACTGTGAGATAACTGCTTCAACATCTGCAATCATTCTAGGCCAATAGAGATGTTCCTGCAACATTGTCAATGTTTTTGTAATGCCAAAATGACCTGTAATTCCACCCCCATGCGCCTCTCTAACAAGCAAATCACGAATACTACTGTAATACTCCAAATTTTCGCGTATTTTAATAAAGTATTTTTGTGCTTTATTCGTATAATATTAATATTTTTATTGAAAAAAATAAATATGTTCATTGGGCATATTAAATAAAAAAAATTAATAACAATAAAACAAATAAAATAAATAATAAGTTTTGATTGAAAGTAATTATTTGTGTTCATAAATAATATTTATTTATGTTTAAAATTATTTTAAAAGGCTTCTAAAAATAGAATTTTCAAAGGTTTCCTAATTTATTTTTAGGCAAGGATCTAAAGGTAATTTCCACTTGTTAGGTTTGGTATGGGCTTTTCCAAATCCTACTTTGGGGCCTATAAATACCCCTTAAAACCGAAAATTTCAGATTTTCTTGCTCATACTAGTCATTAGTATTTCAAAAATTTAGAGAAAAGAGAGAAAAAACAAGGGGCTTGTGATTTCCGAAAAAAAGAAAGAAAAAAAATTGCAGTTCGTGCAGTTCGGAAAAAATTTTGGGGTGTCTTGGGATCCGTGCTAGCTGGACCCCACCGCTGCCACCGCCGGCTACTACCTTCTCCCCTTCGGCATATTTTTCGAACTCCTATAAAAAAAATTCTCCTTCTTTCTTTTTGATTTAATCTTGCAAATTCATGTTCATACTTATGTTTAATCATGTTTTTATGAGTTTTGATCATGTTTTAATAAAGTATGACTTGTTTTAAGGCATGAATTAAAATTGTTGTTCATGAAATTTTAGATTAGGGTTTAAAAATTATGCAAGTAATGAATTTTCATGAGTTTTATGATTCAAACTTTAATATTATGATCATGAATTATTGTTGTGTGAATTTATGATGATTTTTTGAAGTTTAGTTTGATTTTTAAAGGCATTGCAAATAAAATAAATTGCTGTCCAAAATCTATAATCATGAAATTCAATGGAATAAATATTTTGATCATGTTTTAAGTTATGAAAAATTGTTCTAAAGCGTAGTTTAGTTTCATAATTATGTTGGTTGATTGTAGAAGAGTTTTATCATGAAATTTTGATGTTTTTATAAGTTTTTCATGACTTTAAAGTTAGAAAATAAATCTGAAATTTTTATAAAAACATATTAAAGTAAGTTTTAAGTGTTCATATTATGTTATTATGATCACATAAGAATTCTATGATGTTACATATAATTTTTAGTATGTTTTATGAAGTTTAAAATTGATTTTAAGCATGTTTAACATGTTGTCCAGAATTTATCAAGTGAATAATTAGGCTTTTAAAGTATGTAATTAGCACAAATTGATCATATAAATTAAGTAATACATTGTATGATTGATTTATGTGGTTTTTGAAGCTTTTCAAGGAGTTTGGTAATTTCACATTGTTGTCCACTTCTCTAAAGTGGCATAAAAATATTCTAAGGCCAGTTTTATAAAGCATAAATAAGTCCCGAAAACTAAGTAATGTTACAATAGAAAAGTTAAAGTGTAGTATGGAATTGGATAGAGACCACATAAGGAAGTTTTGGACTAAGTTTCTAATATAGAAGTTAGTTATAGTTGTTGTAGAATTTAGTCAACAAGGTTTTAATTTAGTTTCGCTTTTTCCCTATGTAGGAGACTTTGAACTAGTCCACTTCTAGAAGTTGTGGTGGAGCACCGTTACTTTACAAGGTACGTAAGTACTAAAGACAAACATAAGAGTTAGAATGCATTCTTGAACAATTCTTGATTACATGAAATCTTGTATGCTTTTTTTGGATCATGAATTTATGTGCATGACAAGTTTTTAGTAGCATGTTCTTAAAGTATGATGGCATTCCATGTTAAATAGAACGTTAAATTTTATAAGCTTGGATTGGAATATTATGGTCAGTTTAATTTGGCCAATGGTTTATTGATCAAGGAAGGAAGTTATTTTTAAGTTGGCTAGTTACTTAATCAACAAGAAAGGTAGTTGTGAATTTTATTCACATTATTAAAAGAAGTTATGAGCAATTATTTTAGACATGTTGCCACTCACAGTATAATGTGTGGACAAGAAAAAGTAAGTAATTAGCTACTCAAAGTTAATGTGTGGTTAAGGAAGTTCAGTTTAATTAAAGGACACACACAAGATTAATTTTGAATCACCTTAAGTTGGAGATAATTAATTTGCCTTACTTGATTTGATGCATGTCTTTATGTGATGTTGCATGAGAGTCATAACATTGCTAAACCTGTTAAATCACAAACCTGTTAAATCACGTAAAGTGTAAAAGGACTTGCATCAAAACTCTTGGAACGTATATACCTTGAGTATGAACAATGGGGGGAGTCGTATGGAATAGTGATCTATGACTTCTAATTGGAGTACACGACGTTGTACTCTTTTCTATTTTTAATGCGCTGGATATCCGTCACTTTATGTGACATAGTAATACCTTCTTGGAATTGCTCCCAAGTTCTGTTTTCGAGCTTAGCATACAACTTCTATTTCCTCAAAGTGTCGAACACTTCTCTTAGATGCTGCAGATGATCTCCAACACTTGCACTATACACCAGCATATCATCCAAATAGACAACCACAAACTTTCCAGTGAAAGGCTTCAAAAATTCATTCATTAGCCTCATAAAAGTACTAGGAACATTAGTAAGACCAAAAGGCATAACTAACAATTCATAGAGACCTAGCTTGGTTTTGAATTCTGTCTTCCATTCATCACCCTCCTTCATTTGAATTTGATGATAACCACTCCTAAAATCAATCTTAGTAAACACTTGTGAACCAAATAATTCATCTAATAAATAATCTAGACGAGGAATAGGAAACTTGTATTTGATGGTGATGTTGTTCACACCTCTAGAATCAATGCACATTCTCCATGATCCATCCTTCTTAGGAACAATTAATGTTGGTACTGAACATGGACTCATACTCTCCCTGACATATCCTCTTGCCATTAACTCTTCAATCTGACGTTGAATTTCCTTAGTTTCTTCTGGATTGCACCTGTAAGCTGGTTTATTAGGAATCTGAGCTCCCGGAACCAAGTCAATCTAATGTTCAATTCCTCTGATTGGTGGCAACCATGGGGGCAATTCATTAGGAAATATATCTTAAAATTCGTGCAATAAGGGACGCAACTCACGAGGGATGCTTGTTGCTTTATCTTGCACTTCCTTAGCCATCAACATATAGAACTTCTTACAATTCTTCACCTTTTGCACCATAGCCTTCTCATCAATCAACAAAACACCCTTCTTGTTGCTCATATCTTTCAAAAATTTCGAGCCTTCTAAAGGTTTCAATGCAACTGGTTTGCCTTGTGCCTGCTTCCTAATGATATATATATTTGTTCTACCATCAAACTGTACAAATCTATCATATTTCCATGGTCTTGCACGCAACATATGGCAAGGATCCATAGGACATACATCACAAAGCACTTGATCATCGAAATTTCCGATTTTAAAACTAACCAGAGCTTGTTTATTTACCTTGACGTCACTTGTATTGCTGAGCCAATGTAACTTCTATGGCTGAGATGTTCAGTGGGAGGAATCTCCAATTTATTAAGCAGTACAGTAGAGACTACATTAGTGCAACTACCTGTATCAATGATTAGGTCACACAATCTTCCTAGCACATTGCATCTGGTGACAAAAATCTTCTTTCTCTGGTTCGTTGTAGGTGGCACAACTTTGGATTGCAAAACTCTTCTGAGAACTAGACTCTTGCCATCCGCTTCAGGAGTAATTTCTTCAATATCTTCTCCCCGAGTGTCATAAATCACACCATCTTCTTTAGCTAGACGGTCATTCTCCTCTTCTTCAAAGTCTACATCATCTGCCTAATTTCGAGTAGTATAAACTCTTGAATGTGGACAATCCTTTTGAATATGAACTTGACCCTTGCACTTGAAGCATGTTCGTTGATCAGGATTTGGAGGCTTAGTAGAAGAGCCTTTATCCTTGATATATAGAGGAGGTTTTGAAGTGGAATCGGAATTTAGCTTATGAGGAACAACTGCACCTTCTTTCTTCGCAAAGGGTTTCGAAAAAACGACTGCTTTCTTTGAAAATTACTTCTCAACCCTAGATGCAACCTTACAAACCTCATCAAAAGTCCAGTATGGTTGTAATTCCACCTTTTCTCTAATTCTCTCATCTAGACTTGCAACATAACGAGCAACTTGATGATCCTCTTTCTCTTCTAGATCACAGATGGTGATCAGGTTGAGGAATTTTGATGTATATTCTTCAATTGTTTTTCGATCCTGCTTTAAAGTATGCATCTTTATGAAATTGCTCTGCTCGTAATCCTGAGGAACAAAATGTCTCCTCATCTCCTTCTTCAATTTTGTCCAAGTGGATACTTTAGACTTCCCATCCTTCTTCCTTTTCTTTTGCATACCTTCAAGCCATAAACTAGCTAAACCAGTTAACTTCAGTTTTGCAATCTTATATGGTTTTTGATCATCATATTCTTTATATTTGAAAATTCGTTTAATCCTTCTTAGCCAATAAAAGAACTTTTCAGGATCTAGAATTCCACTGAATTCAGGAATATCTAGCTTAAGATTTCGATCATCATCCTTAGGCCTATCCTTCATTTTGCGCCTACTCATAGGTTCATCATTGTTAGAACTTGATGGGTATCTCTTCTTGGGTTTACGTGCACTTATTGAGCTTGATTGCTCGTTATCAGAACTAGAACTTGTTTCCCCCTTGCTTCCATCTTTAAATTTGCCAGGTGACTTCAATTTCTCAGCAAAATCTTTCATGGTAGCCTCAAAAACAGCCTTCAACATCACTATGTCTTTGCGCAATTCCTCAGTAGTAATCTTAGGAGTATTAACTTCATCAGCTAACATGATTGCACTTGTTTAAACAATGAGATTATACAATAATCTTGAGGATTAATGTCCTCTCAATGAAAGCACCAAAATTTGATGTGATTATTGACAGAAAAATCGCCAACCACACAAGGATAGAAACTAGCTCGGTTTTCTCTAAAGCAAAGCACCAAGAAAAACGATCTAGGTCGAATAATTTTATGAATTGATTAAAGCTACGCACCCAAAATTTTTAAACCTATCCTCAAAAGAGTCTAAAGCCTAAGCACAAACTCTCAAAAATTCTCGAATTTTCCTCACACTCGAAAATTCTCACACTCGGTTTTTTGTGTTTGTTTTGTAGAAAACAAATAAACTCTAAACAATAATGTTTATTAATCACTAATCTGAATTTTACAAACTACTGTTGAGACTATTTATAGGCATAATCATCAAAAAAATCCTAACAAAACATGCTAGAATACACGCACAAAACAAAGGGAAAATCATCCCAATCTAGTGACTCAACTATGACTCACAAGATAAGAATGCCACATCAGTACTACATGTCATTCTCAACTTGCTAACAAACTCTAACTAACTATATCTTAACAAAAAATATCCTAACAAACTTTCTAAGACCTTGCTAAACAAGATTATCCAGCAAAATCCATCGAAGATTCTCAGAAAAACACGTTGCCCAACAACCATGAAGATCGTCGGAAAAAAACGCAACACACCCTTGCTCGTTTTTACGCATTTTTCAAGAAAATGTGTAAAACTGCAAAAAATTCTTCAAGATTCGATCTTTTAATCAAGAAACCTTCAAAAACATATTTTCCTCGACCCTTAGATAGAATATGATGCATAATGTTCCAATAGACTCAAAACAATAAAAGCCTAAAATCAGAAAAACCCTTTCAAATGAAGTGGGAGAAAACTCATAAGCAAAACCATCTTATTCCCTAATTCTGCCATTCTTTCCTTTGCTTCAAATGATCAAGTAAACTCGTGTGTCACCATACACACCCATGATGATGTCTTCGAAGATCCCAAAAGCCTTGTATCTCCAAAAGCTATTATTTCCCCCATACTTGCATCATTTTTAGAAGCCATTATCAAACCTTCGAAGTTATCACCTTGATTTGTATCAACGTTCCATCTTTCTTAGGAATGATTTAAGTAGAAACCGCACAAGGACTCATACTTTTTCTCACATATCCACGTTCCATTAGCTCCTCTATTTGCCTTTGAATCTCCTTTTTTTCCTCTGGATTACATCTATTGGCTTGCTTGCTTGGAAACTGAGCCCTAGTAATAAGATCTATTTGATGCTCAATGCCCCTTATAGGTGGTAATCCTGGTGGTAGATCATCTGGAAACACATCTTCATATTCACGCAACAAAGGCTTCAAACTTTGTGGAATTGATGAGGAACGAACCTTCTTGTACTTCCTTAGCCATGAGAACGAAGACTTGATTATGAGAATTCAACTCCCTTTCCACCTCCCTAATACTCGTCAAAAACACCCCCTTCTTATTCTCCATAGTCTCTTGTTTTTGAACCTTCACAACTTTCAATGGATTTAGTGCAATAGACTTGCCAATGGCCTGGTTTTTGATGACATAAACATTAGTTCTACCATAATATTGAAAAAATATATCATATTTCCAAGGTCTTCCAAGTAGAATATGGCACGCATCCATAGGGAAAACATCACACAGCACACTATCCTCAAATTACACAATTTTGAATGATATTAAAGCTAGTTTAGTTACCTTAACATCACTAGTATTGCTTAGCTAATGAAGCTTGTATGGATGAGTATGATTATAAGTAGGATATTTGAGCTTTTGAATCAACAAATTAGACACCACATTTGTGCAACTACCAGTATCAATAATCACATCACAAAGTTTACCCTGAAATACACATCTTGTCCTGAAGATTTTGTCTCTTTGGCTCTCCTTCAATGGCGTGGGTTTGGTTTGTAAAACCCTTCTCAACACTAAAGCTTGGCCATGTGTCTCAGGATCAACTTCTTCCATATCATTACTACTCTTATCCTCTTGCTCAATTTGATCTTGATCCCTTTCTTCACAGATTATTAAATTGAGTTCACTTAATTTTCTTAAATGGAACAATAACTATATTATTTATTTTTACAGGCCACGTTAATTTTTTTTCTACCTCTACAAAGTTGAGTCTACCTAATTTTTAGTTAATTAATATCTTCTCATTATTGTGGTCACTATGCATCGATACGATACACTCAAGAATAAACCTATATTTTGTTTGGTGAATGTGATTATGAAATCTTAACTGTAATATTGATTTTTGAATAGCGGTGAAATTTGCACCAACACACTCTAGTAAATAAATAAAATAAAAGCCCATTGTAACCCTAGAAATATTGACAAATTATAATAACAGCACAGAGACGTATACAGAATCTATCAATAACTTACAAATTAAAAATATTGATCAACAAAAAGCAACACACAAACTATGTTCATAACGTAGTCATGTAGATGTGTTCACAAATGTAATTTAATTCATACAGTCCCATTGCTCGAATTCTTAGTTTCCTTAAGCCCTAATCTGGGTTGATAATTTGACATTCCATGGAGATGATCTATTTTTGTTCGTTTTGTTGTTGCTCCAAAGTTTCAAAAAGAGGAATATTCTTGGTTTCTGGAAGCCATAAGCTCATTAATCCACTTAAGATTGAAACACTACCAATGACTAGGAATGAAAAAGCATGGCTTAATCGTCCTACAACCACCAACAAGGGTGTAAGCGCGCCTCCTAAAACCAATGCTTGCCGCATCAATGAAACAGCAAAGTTCCTCACATTTGTAGGAAACAACTCAACACAATATATAAACATCATGTCAAAAGCCAGTGAAGCTGCAATGAATCCGCCACCTTCAATCCCTATTTGTATCCAACCTCCCACATTGCCACCTCTACCTACATGCAATGCAAATATTACGGTAATATTGTATGTCAAACAAACTGCGTAATCATAATAGCCATGGAAAAAAAAACCATTTCTTTCTAATTAAAGAGAATCGATACAAGGATCTCTTGAAATTACATGGAGATTAAATTAAAGTACTAACCTAATAAGCTACCCTTCACTCTGTTAATTTTGTTTGGTATTTTTAATTTAAATATTATTTTATCACCACCGAGACCACCATGGAACCCTTCATCGGTCTACAAAACCACTGACAAAAACCCACCAATTGAAACCACCAATCAAAATTTGAAACCATTGAAGAAAACCCACCCTTTGCGGGTGTTCGATCTAATCTTTTGAGACCAAACCTAATCATCTAACACCACCCTCTTTGACTCTGCAACTGCGATCTATAGAAATCACCACTACTCTTTAATTTTCAATAGTGATGTTGTTGGGGCCGGTTGTAGCTAGGGTGGTCAATTTTTTAGGGCGGTTGTTGTGGGGTGGTCGATTTTTGGAGATGGTTGTGGTGTGGTGTGGTATGGGGTGGCTGTGGCGGAGGTGGCTATTGTGTGTAAGGTAGCTCTGATGTGTGACGGTTGTGGTGCAGGTGGCTGTGGTGTGTGGGGTGGATGTGATGTGGAGTGGTTGTGGTGGAAGTGGTTGTGGTGTGTGGGGAGGTCAACACTAAACATTGTTTATCCCTAAACTAATGCAATTAGTTTATCTAATTAACTCAAACCAAAAATTTCCTAGGAACACGTGCAATAGAAAATATTGCAACTAATGAGAAATGAGGTAGGACTTCGTATTATAGAGTATAATTTTCCTTTTCATAATTTTGATTTATAGATTATTACCATTGATTAATTAAGCTATTAGAGCAATTACACCTCCTTAGTCAAACTATAAATTGCATAACGAATAATCTTAAAATTTTACCTCCGTTTTTTATTAGTTACAACATTTGAATTTTTTATATCTCACAAATAATACCTAAATGTTGCAAATAATAAGAAACGGAGGTAGTATATTAATATTAAGATGATATGGCATATGATAACATACATCAGGTATATATGTAGGAGTAGTGCATGAAGGCATACCTTTGGTGAAAATGATGCAAAGGAAACAGGAGCTCCCACAAAGAAAGCAGGAGAGCAAAAATAACACACGACGTTTCATAAACCCGAGCAAGAAGCTTCCTACAAACACCGCTGGGAATTCCAACAAAGCGTTGATAACAACACTCAAGTACTTGTTAAAATTCAAGTTCTCAACATTCAACTGAACAGCATAGTACACAAATCCAACTCCGAAACCTGCTAACATCGCCATAAACATCCTTATCCTTGCCCATTTACAACGCCACAAACTCATAATTGTGTCACTTTGAGTATCATCATCCAAAGAACTAGGCTCTATTAGTATAATATTTTCGGGTAATTTTTTCCCATTTCGACTAGCTAACTTGTTCAAAATTGCAAGAGCGTCCATCTTTCTCCTACGTATCAAAAGCCAACGGGGTGATTCTTGTATAAAAGGGAGAATTGAACATGAGTACAAGAGGATGAGAAGGGAAAGGCTTTGATAAAGTAATCTCCAAGAAGATTTGGTGCAATAAGAAATTAATGGAAGTGAAAGAAACCCTAAAGTGAAGAAGAAGAAACCATACTGACCTACTTGGCCACGATACTTTTTCCCTACAACTTCTGTTGCTAGGACTAAACAACAAATTCCGATCCCTGATCGTGTTAATCCATTGAAGAAACGAAAAATAGTGTAAATCCATATGTTTGAAGAGATTGAGGTTAGAAATGCAGTGATGCAAGTCAATAAGCACGCTAGGGTTAAGGTTTTTTTCCTTCCTAACAATGCATCAGCTAAACAACCGTACATTGCTGATCCTGCATTTGGAAAAAAATATACAAAAATTAATTTCTAAATTGAAATGAATTTTATCCTCATTGAATAATTTCAATTGATGACCATCTTTTCCCCTTTTCACCAACAATAGATTAATGCCCTGTTCTCCTCGTCTTATTTTCAGCAAAAATAAGTTCAGTTCAGCAAAAATAAGTTCAGATCAGCAAAAACAAGTTTAGTTCAGCAAAAATAAGTTCAGTTCAGCAAAAATCAGTTTCAATCCTTAATAAATTGTTCATGATTTCAGCAAAAATAAGTTCAATTCAGCAAAAATAAGTTCAGATAAGTAAAAATAAGTTCAGATGAGCAAAATAAGTTCAGATCAGCAAAAATAAGTTCAGATCAAAAAAATAAGTTGAGGAGAACAGGGCTTAAGGCGCTTTTATTAGGAAGGCTTAATGGTCATCTTAATCAAAGACCAAGAATAGATGATTAGCAAAAGGTAGAGTAGCATACACATGTAATATAGAGTAAACATTGTATAGCAACCTAAAGTAGCATACACATTTCGTTTTGGCATTTATAATATAAATAAGGTTCAAGTGTTTTCTTTTTGATGTTGAGTTGCTTAATTTTTTCTTTATAATGACATAGACTTCCAAAATTCTTTTGCATAGAAATTGTTTAATTTATCTATGCAATGCCTACGGATTCTCTTAACGTATTTGAAATTATTTTCATTCGATATTGTTGAATTTCGAATAGAAGGATAAAAGGTGGGATAGAAGAATAAAGCTGAATTACACTACCATAATCTTTAGTGAGGGAGGTTTTCTATTAGTTGACTGAACCAATGTCATCGAATCAATTTTGATCAAATTATTACCATTTTTGTTTCTTAATTACCTTTAATGACATTTTCAATTTTCAATTATGAATTTAATTTTAAGAAAATTAATTTCTAAAAATCAGAATTATTTTCATTTAAAAAACAATTGGACTTTATTAAAATTATTTATGATTTTTGTTATCCTCCATTATATTATGGTGCAATTAACGTGGTCGGCGTTTCGGATGTCGACATTTTGCTAGTTGGTGTTTAGATCGGGGGTGTTCCTACCATCGCCTACCTTCCCCAGCCCACCTTTATTTTCAGTCTTTTCCTTTTGTCATATACGCCAATTATCACCTTTTTCCCATTTAGCGATGGTGAAATTCCGGCTTTTGACATGTCCATTATATAGGTAGTGTCCACCATATTTATCAATGATTACCCCACAGTATTATATAAATAAGTAAAGGCTTGATATCTTTGACCATAACCTTTGGATTTTTCAATGGTGACCATATATAAGTTCAAGTGAAGGTCCATTTGAAAGACACCTAGGAATTATTTTCATGAATTCTCATTGAATGAGATTAGTGGGATATATGTATCGTTACAACAATATGTATTCACAACTGACATAGCTTAACACATACAAGATCTTTCAATAACGTAGTAATGTCCATATATGTATTCGATAATTACCTTATAGCTACGATTTATTTGGTAATGGTCTTAAATATATACGATGATTACCTATGAAAATTTTAACTATGATCTATTTAAGTTTATAAAACATAACTTTCCAAATATATTTGGAAAAACAATAGTTAAAAGTAATGCCACTTAATTAGCAATGATTTTTCCTAAGATATTGGGAAATTATTGAGTAACCAAAATAGGTTCCAATTATCTTATAGAACATAATAAAATAAGAAAATTGTTATAGAAAATACAGTCTTTGTAGAGAGTATTAGGAGAATAGATGTGTATCACATTCAACTATAATACCATATATATATATATATATATACAAAGTGGGTAGGGTTTCTTGTACATTAAACCCTAGTATATAGAATATTCTAGATTATACAATAATAAGTATAATGGGCATCCACCTTAATATATATATTATATAACACTCCCCCTTGGATGACCATTATCGAATAGTGTGCCTCGTTAAAAAAACTTCAACTAAGAAAAACCCAGTGGGAACAAAAAACCTAGTTGTAGGGGCCCCGGATTTTAGGGTCTCAAATTTTTTGGTCACCTTTCCCACACCATCCATAGGTCAAGTTAGACCTAAAAAAATTGCTTAAGGAAAGTTAAAATGGACTTTTTTAGAAGTATTTTGCCAAAAAAACAGGAGCGCAGGAATATCAGCCGCGCTAGCGTCGTAGCGTGACAGAGTTTGTCACGCTAACTGTGCAGCGCTACAAAGTTTGTCACACTGCAGGTGTAGCGCGGCAAGCTTTGTGACGCTGCGACGTTAGCGTGACAAAGACTGTCGCGCTACACTATTTTGGTGATTTTTTTTTATTTTTTTAATTATCTTTTTTCGAGTGAGATAATAATATACGAATACGGACGATGCTAGTAAAGAGTCGCCAATGAGTATTAGGAATCAAACTCATAAACCGTNCCAATGAGTTTTAGGAATCAAACTCATAAACCGTGTATTTAGATTGATTACGAATGGGACACGAATACGGGACGATAATCTAAATTGCACGAATAACCCTTTCGATCCCATGGGGATGACTCCAAGTTATGATCTTACGAACCAAAGGTTGGATTCGGGGGAAAAGGTACTAATATGGCGGAGTGCGTCATATTAGCCCGTAGGCGGCCATTACTAGTTTTCTCTCAATTATACATATATTATATAAAGAACCACAAAATAATAATTTACAGCCTAACACATAATTACTGTTATTAAGGTGAAATCACATAAAACCTAATAATTTAGTCAAATCGTCGTTAAGATTAATTCAAGGTTTCTAGCATGATACAATTTGTCCAAAAATTATCTTAGTTTAATGTGATAAATTAATTCAAATTAAGCCCTTCAACAAAAACAAAATGATAAAAGCGGTAAATGATTCAAAAAACCAACAACAACAAATCCACACGTTTGATTTTTAGGGCTCTCAGGAAACGTACCACTTCCCGTATGAAGATTGGAGTCGTCGAGTGTTAATTTGGGACAGTCGAATTATTGTTTCAATATTATCAAATTTTGTAGCAACTTTTTTAAAATAAATAGCAAATAAATAATAAATAATTATTATAAAGAAAATAAGGTTGTTAAAAGCAATAATCGGATTAATTAAGTATGAGGAAGAGAGTGAGTAAAAAAAGGTTTTAGAAATGAAGGTTTTTATAACAGCGTGGGAACCCTAATCGCGCTGAGCTGCTAGCGCGGTACGCCGAATCGCGCTAGCCCAGTAGCGCAGGAAACCCTACAACGCTACTAGGGTAGCGCTGCTAACTTAGTCATGCTGAGCTGTCAGCGTGACTAAATTAAACGCGCTACGTTTTTTTTTCGATTGATCTTTTTTTTTTTAATTTAATTTAATTTATTTATTAAAATAATAAAAGAGGCATTGGGATAAAAGGTCTGTTAAATAAGAATGGAAATTTTATAATATCCGAGATTTATTTTTATGCCCAAGTATACTCGATTATCCAATCTTCTAGAGAAATGAGTATTTTAATCGTCATAGAGTCCTGCCGCGGGACAGGGGGACTAAATTAGGTGTCTACAGTTAGCCCCCACTTTGATTGAGTCTGAGTAAGACGACAATCAAAGTATGCTCGAATCGTTTTTCGAGGCTTTCATATCCAGAGCCATGAGCTCCTCATTAACCAATGGGCGTAGCAAATTTTAGAGAGCAAAGGCTCTCGAAACTGAAATCGAAAATAGATTTTAATAAATTCGTTTATTTATCAAAACACTTAGCAAATAAATTAGTATTAGTATTTTGAATAAGTTTTCATTTGACTGGAAATAAGGTAATAAATTCGCTCATTATTACTATTTTGACTAAATTCGCTTATTTATTGAAATTATTGAAAAAATGTAATAAATTCGCTTATTTATTACTATTTTGAGTAAATTCGCTTATTTACTGAGATTATTGAAAAAAATGTAATAAATTCGCTTATTTATTATTATGTTGAGTAAATTCGCTTATTTACTGAAATTATTGAAAAAAATGTAATAAATTCGATATTTATTACTATTTTGAGTAAATTCGCTTATTTATTACTATTAGACATGGAATAAAAAGATAATTTGATGGAGAAAAGTGTAAGTGTAAAGAGAAGAGGAGAAAAAAGAGAGACAAAGTAGGTTTAGGAGAATAAGAGAATCGGTTTTGGAAGTGTGAGAATGGGTAGAAAAAATCAAGAAAGTCAAGAGGATCGTTTTAGAGGAGAAAAAAGGGTATTTATAAGAAAAATGTGTAGCGCGACAGGTTTTATCACGCTGGCCAGGTAGCGTTACAAGTTTAATAACGCTGACCAGCCAGCGTGTCACAAGCTGTCACGCTGCGCAGCTAGCGCTGGTTTACTTGTCACGCTACCTTTACGCTAAAACTCGTTTTTTTTGTTTTTTTTTTAATCAAATATTGAGCTTATATAAAATTAAGTCCAATAATCTAGAGAAGTAGGTTTTATTGTTCATCATGGAGTCTTACCACGGGACCGGGACTAAATTAGATGTCTACAGTTAGCCCCCACTTTGATTAAGTCTAAGTAAGACGAAAATCAAAGTATTCTCGAATCNTGAGTAAGACGAAAATCAAAGTATGCTCGAATCGCTTTTCGAGACTTCCATATTCGGAACCGAGGGCTCCTTATTAACCAATGGGTGTATCAAGATTTTAGAAAGCAATGGCTTCCAGAACATAAAAAACCTTTTTGTTTTCGAAAATTGGAATAGTTATTTTCTAATTAATCGACTTTCTTACTTTGAAATCGAAATATAGAAAATGAGTTTTAATAAATTCGTTTATTTATTAAAACATTGTAAATTCAATTTTATAAGCAAAAGTAATATATTAGTCTATTTATTACTAATCTAGTAAATTCGCTTATTTACTAAAATATCTGAACACAAAAGGGTAATAAATTCGGTTATTTATTACTATTTTAGTAAAACCGTTTATTTACTAAGAATATTTGAAGAAAAGTTAATAAATTTTCTTATTTATTACTATTTTAGTAAATTCACTTATTTACCAAAGAAATGTTTGAAAAAAAAGGTAATAAATTCACTTATTTATTACTATTTTAATAAATTCGCTTATTTACTAAAGAGGTGTTTGAAGAAAAGATAATAAATACGCTTATTTATTACTATATTTGTAAATTCGCTTATTTACTGAAAACGTGTTTGAAGAAAATGTAATAAATTCGCTTATTTATTACTATTTTTAGTAAATTCGATTATTTACCAGAATTATTGACAAAGTGTAATAAATTCGCTCATTTATTAGTTTTTTGAGTAAACTCGCTTATTTACCGAAATTATTGAAAAATGTAATAAATTCGTTTATTTATTACTATTTTTAGTAAATTCGGTTATATACTAAGAATATTTGAAGAAAAGGTAATAATTCGCCCATTTATTGCGTTTTGAGTAAATTCGCTTATTTACCGAAACTATTGAAAAAAATTTAATAAAGTCGCTCATTTATTACTATTTTGAGTAATTTCGTTTATTTACCGAAATTATTGAAAAAGTGTAATAAATTCGCTCATTATTACTTTTTTTGGAGTAAATTCGCTTATTTACTAGAATTGTTGACAAAATCTAATGACGTTGTTATAAAATTACAAACCTTAACTCAATGTATTTTTCCTTTTGAGTATTTTGGATAAAGGAGTGAGAAAATGGAGTAACATCAAAAACAAATTTAAAGCATTTGAAAATACAAAGCACAGTCAAGAGCGAATTTACTATAATCTCAGTAAATAAGCGAATTTACTCAAAACCACGCGGATTTACTCAAGACAGCTTATTCACATTTTTTTCAATAATCTCAGTAGCCAACCACGCGGATGCGTCAACGTGACAGTAGAAACAACGCTAAGACCTTCAGCGCGGTTGCTACTATCACGCTCCCAAGTAAGCGTTTCTTCATTTGTTGTGTTTGAAAGGTTGCTCAAATTATAAAAGTTGTTGTTGAATTGATAATACATGGTAGTGTTGTGTAGGGACATTGACGTGGTTTCATTGCTGGACTTGAGTGATGGCGTTGTAGAATTAGTCGCGCTACATGTTGTAGCGTGGTAGAGTTAGTCGCGCTACTGAGACAGTGTGTTTGGGTTTGAGACGCTGAGGTGTAAGCGTAGCACATTGTCTTGCGCTACTCTGCTTTTTCCTTTAAGTGCTTCTTCTTTTGTAAAATAAGTGCTTCTATCTCAAACATTCTTTAATTAAGATAATTTTGAGAAATATGAGATGAATTTGTGCTTACATGTTGATTTAGAGAATTATTTGTTATAACTTATTTAAATGTAGTCATACAAATGTTCAAGCATATGAAAAAAAAGTTTGTTTTATAACAGATTATTGAAGAATGCTCCAAGCATTGTAAGAGTAGTATGCTTTTATTTTATTAAACAAAAGTGCTTTGGCAAATGATTCTCTAAATGATGTTATAGAATGAAGTATAATGCTCCATGAACTATTGAGAAGTGCTCTTGTTTAGTTTATTATAAGAGTAATGGGCTCTTAATTAATAATCAAAAAGTGAAAATGCTCTTGATTAATTTATTTTAATTATAAGAGTAATGAGCTCTTAATTTATAACCAAAAATGAAAATGCTCTTAATATTTATGATGCAACGTGCTCCAAGAATAAGAAATCAATTATCGCATCATTTGGTATGATAAAAGTAAAATGCTCTTAATTTTACCTCAAATAACATAGCGCAAGAAAATTAGTTGTGCTGCTGCTGTAGCGTGACAAATTTTGTTGCGCTACGCTATGGAGCGCTGAAAATTTTGTGGCGCTCTTCATTTAGCGCTACAAAGTCTGTGATGCTACGCCTTTTTAATTTTCTAGCTCTTTTTTTTTGTGTGTGAAAGCTTTTCAAGTTTAACTTCATTAATTGTTCTTGTATTATTGATTAGACCTTGGGCCTTTTACCTTTAACATATAACTAATGAGCTATATTTTGAGACCGAGGGTCAGAGTAGCGGGGGATGGCAATAGTTTGTGGAGGGTTATGCGACATACTCCCAAAAAATAATCGCCAAAATGAAGTTTCAAGTGAGACAACTTCCATGTTTTTTTTTTCATAAGGGGAAACAACCAAATGTCATAAGCTTAATGAGATTTTGAAGCAAGTCGCTTCCTAACTAATATTGAAAAGAACGTAGCCCCCAGGGTGTATAAGGTGGTGTAAGTACAAAGACATTTAGCAACAAGAAAGGTCATAAATATGTATGCAAAGCTAGCTAGAGAGTATGTACAAGTTAGTTATATGCTCAAATTAGCTACAAATAAGCACGGGGAAAACAACCAAAAAATATGCACAAATGAACACGGAGGTGCCATAGCATGAGTTAGTAGGAAGCAAGGGATGGGGGTGTCTCAACTTTCCCTAAATCGATTTTTTGTTTTTTTTTGAAAAAAAATATGATTATTTTTTTGTACGAGGAGAATGAGGAAGAAAGAATAGTAGAAGTTAAGGATCCAAAATTGATTACAGTTGTTGTATAATATGCTTGACAACGATTATGATTCAAAGGGGAATGATTTTAGCTTGCTCATTTGTTCTTAGATTATGAGCCATCATCTTATACTTTCGTGATTGTCTTGTTTGAGAAGTTTGTTTCAAATTCAACTATTGGCTATTAGTAATGTGAATCTCTTTAGAGAAATAAGAAATCAATATTATAAATGCTTGCTTAAGTTTTGAAGTGTTGAATATGATAATGCTTGAAGTAGACGAGTTGCCAAGTTTATGAAGACCAAAACTAGAAGAGATAGGAAAGATTTTAGTGATGAGAGGATGATATGGAGTCAAAGTGATGCTTCATGCTGCCATGGATAGGCATAAGATAGCTATGAAAATTCATTCTTTAAGAGAAAATGAAGAAGTATGATGATTTTGCGGAATAAAAAGGAATGAGTAAAGGAAGTATGTGAGTGTTTGGGTTAAAAGATGACACTACAAGAGTTGATGATGATGAGCATCAGAAAGGAAAGAAGCTTGATGAAGAAGAGTATGTGTGAAAAAAGGAAAGAAGGATGATATGTGTAGAAGAACATGACTTGCTTTATGTGACATTAAGGCAATTTTCTTTTAAGGACGGTTGTGCGTCCTAAAATAAAACAGTATCCAAGACCTTAGGTGAGTCTTGTGTTCAAAGGACCCCTTTTTTTTCATGGGCCCTTAAAATTTTACTCATGTTACCTGTCCTTAAGATGTAGGACTATTAAGACCGCACCTTATGAAAGGTTGCATACGTATCCAATTCGAGTTGGAATCAGGTCTTACGTAGCTCTTGCTTCTGAGTTATTGATGTGTTAAAGGTAAAGACACAAGTTTTTTGCAATTTTGTTACACCTCAAGGAGGGCTTTTTCAGGGTTGTATCGTGGCTAAGCTTAGGGTGTAAGAAAGAAATGGAAAAGAAGGCTCAAATACCCATAATTAACCCAAACTATGCTACAAACTTGTTCTTAAACTTGAGCAACTCTATTATTTAAAATTTTACTTGTTGACAACTTTTCATGCATTTCCATTTGTTTGAATTGAAAATCAGAGCTGCTTTAACATTATATATTTGCTTTATGGAGTTGCTTTTTAATTTATGTCCTCGTAGCATTCCCATCCCCAGGCTAAGTTTGATGTAGGTTGAAAGAAACAAGCTATGTGTTTAGGCGCAAACGGGCTACCAAGAAAGTGGATCATAATATAGGTTATTCAAGATAAGGGAGACATTTTTAGGGTTTCAAAGGTGCCTCTTATGTTGGTGTATTGCATCTTTAAATAAACACTAAGTGGACTTGGAGTGAGCCCCCAATTTTTGAGACTTAAATTGAGCCTCAATTAAACTTTTAGGCTCGTGACGACTGAGTCTATGGTTAATAAAGTAAAGTTTGTTTCCCAAAAGAGAACTTATTTGAACCACTTTGCTTTAATAACTTAATTAAGTAATTGACACATTTAATTTAAAGGATGTAAAATATAGAGTAAGTTGTTCAAGGTGTGGATGCGTCAAATTGAGGGTGCATTTGATATGAACAACGTAGTCTATATTATGCCAATAATGCTTTAACTTGTTCTTGATTGCCATGTTGATTAACTCAACTTGATGAGTTCATTCACTTGTAATTGTTTAAGCAAGATGATGAGTAGAGAGATAATGTACAATTTGAAGATGAAATAAATTTTATTTTATTGATAGTTGAAATTAGTACATAAATGATACTTGGCAGCAAAAGTCTCAAACTCTACCATGAAAGAAGGAGAAAAGAAAAGAGAGAAATTAAACTAGGAAAGTGAATGGAGTTCTAGTTTTGGTCCAAATCATGTTTCTTGTATGTACGCGTCTACATCGTCTTGAATAATGTTCTTCGGATTTTCTTGAGCTTGCATTTGAAGAATTTTAAATAATGACCATAATTGATTGAAACTTCGTTATATTTCAGTCCAAACTATAGACCTTGGGTCTATTGATCAATAGATTCTAAATCAAACATTTAGGAGTAGGTTGAACCATGGGCTCATAATTGAAACACTTAGAATGATGCGTTTGATGCAAAGGTGGGATGGAGTGTTTAGAAAAAAGTAGTAATATAGCACATATTATCACTTTCTAAAGCAAACAAATTTTCTTTTGTTTACATTAGGCATTTTTTCATCATTTTGTATGCCAATAATAAGTAGCAACCCTTGCAATTTCATATTATAATGATTGCACTTACAAGAATGTGTCCATTCAGTATGTGTTAATAGCTAAAATGTTGAAAAAAAAACCAAAGTGGGTTCTTATTGAACCATAACGGGCTCTAAAATAACTTAAAACCCTTTTAGTTGGGGTTAATTATGATTTAAATGTGTATGAGTAATTTCAAATAAATACTACATATTCATCAAAACTACTCAAATACATGACTTTTTAGCGCAAAAACAGTTCTAGCGCTAGCTTTGTAGCTTGACAAAAGAAGCAGCGCTAGTAAGGTAACGTTATTAAACTTGTGATGCTAACAGTGTAGCGCAATTAGAAGAGTTGCGCTGTTTGTGTAGCGTTGTAGAGTTAGTTATGCTGCAAGTTTCTATTGATTTTTGCTAAGTTATCATTGAATTTGTATTTAATGGGCTTGGATTCATGTCCATGTTGCCCATATATACGATATTTAGGGCTAAATGGGCCTATTATTAGGCCGAACTTTTGAAAGATTGGTGATGACGTTATTTGTATGTGAGTCATTAAAAACATTGATCAAAATTGTGCATTGTCAAGCAATTAGTAATTTTCAGATTATCATTATTGGATCCTTACAAAGAGATGATTAGGGAAGACAAAAAAAGATAGAAGAAAAATAGAAGAAAAAAGAAACGAGACTCTATAATTAGAGTTATAATAATCAAGGTTAATTGATGGGAAGCTCATAGGAAAAATAAAAAATTAATAAAAAATATAAATATCATAATTAACCTTGATGGATTTTTTTTTTGAGTTTTTTTTTAAAAAAAGAAAAAAATTATTCTAAGTGTTTGATTTTTTGAAAATAATGGGAAAGTGAGATAGTTTGATTTATTAGAAATTTGGAATTAAACTAATAAAATTCTAAATGAAAGGAATTAATTAGTAAATTTCCAAAAGATTCGAATTATATTAAAAATCTCAAAAAGTTAAAGTATTTTTGAAATCGTTAATATTATTTGAATTTTCTAATAAATATTAAGTGTATAAGCTAGTTTCTATTTAATCAAAGATTCTATTAATCAAATCCTAAGAAGATCAAGGATTTGATTAATAATATCTTTTGCAATATTTTATTAACTAAATCAAATATANTTAATAATATCTTTTGCAATATTTTATTAACTAAATCAAATATATTGGTGCATAAAAATCTTCCAAGCAATCAAATGATATCAAAGAATATAATTTAAAATTATGGAAAATATTTTACGTAATCAATTAATTTAGGTAGCTAATAATATATTGTGATTAAAATTGATTTGAAAACCTCAGAAAATCTACATATGCACAAAATATAAAAAGCAAAACAAGCAACTTTATAAAGCAAAAGGGAAGCAAATAATTACTAAATAATGCAGTCAAACTACGGTCAATCATGGTCAGTCAAAAGGGTTTTACATCTAAGGAGTGTGCTCCAACACTTTGCGGTATAATAACCGTTAGATATGAAGTTTCTCCCATCTAAGTACCATGGGCGGCTTAGAAATTGATGTAGTTGGGATAAGGTTCTATCTTGCTCGGTTGCTTAGAGACCATGGGCCCCACCAAGTCAATAGTTCCTCCCCGAAATGTAAAAGTATCACGGTAATCCTAAGGCATGTTTCAAACACATGGAGGCCAAGTGTATGTTACATGTATCCAATATGACTTAAAAAAATGCAAATGTTCTAAATATAATAAGTGTATAATTTGAGAGAAAATTTTCAAGTCTCACCCTCTTTTATTCCCCAGTGAAGTCGCCACTGTAGGGGCCCCGAATTTTAGGGTCCCAGATTTTTTGGTCACCTTTCCGAAACCGTCCATAGGTCAAGTTAGACCTAAAAAATTGGCTTAAGGAAAGGTGAAATGGACTTTTATAGAAGTATTTTGCAAAAAAACAGGAGCGCATGAATATCAGTTGCGCTAGCGTGGTAGCGTGACAGAGTTTGTCACGCTGACTGTGCAGCGCTACAAAGTTTGTGATGGTGCAGGTGTAGCGCGGCAAGCTTTGTGACGCTGCGACGTTAGCGTGACAAAGTCTGTCGCGCTACACTATTTTGGTGTTTTTTTTTTTGTTTTTTTAATTATCTTTTTTCGAGTGAGATAATAATATACGAATACGGACGATGCTGGTAAAGAGTCGCCAATGAGTTTTAGGAATCAAACTCATAAACCGTGTATTTAGATTGATTACGAATGGGACACGAATACGGGACGATAATCTAAATTGCACGAATAACCCTTTCGATCCCATGGGGATGACTCCAAGTTATGATCTTATGAACCAAAGGTTGGATTCCGGGGTGAAGGTACTAATATGGCGGAGTGCATCATATTAGCCCGTAGGCGGCTATTACTAGTTTTCTCTCAATTATACACAAATTATATAAAGAACTACAAAATAATAATTTACAACCTAACACAAAATTACTATTATTAAGGTGAAATCACATAAAACCTAATAATTTAGTCAAATCGTCGTTAAGATTAATTCAAGGTTCCTAGCATGATACAATTTGTCCAAAAATTATCTTAGTTTAATGTGATAAATTAATTCCAATTAAGCCCTTTAACAAAAACAAAATGATAAAAGCGGTAAATGATTCGAAAAACCAACAACAACAAATCCACAAGTTTGATTTTTAGGGCTCTCAGGAAACGTACCACTTCCCGTATGAAGATTGGAGTCGTCGAGTGTTAATTTGGGCACAGTCGAATTATTGTTTCAATATTATCAAAATTTGTAGCAACTTTTTTAAAATAAATAGCAAATAAATAATAAATAATTATTATAAAAAATAAGGTTGTTTAAAAGCAATAATCGGATTAATTAAGTATGAGGGAGAGAATAAGTAAAAAAGTTTTTTTTTGAGAAATGAAGGTTTTCATAACAGCGTGGGAACCCTAATCGCGCTGGGCTGCTAGCGCGGTACGCCGAATCGCGCTGGTCCAGTAGCGCAGGAAACCCTACAACGCTACTAGGGTAGCGCTGCTAACTTAGTCACGCTGAGCTGTCAGCGTGACTAAATAAAGCGTGCTACGTTTTTTTTTTTTTTTGAAAGATCTTTTTTTTTTAATTTAATTTAATTTATTTATTTAAAATAATAAAAGAGGCATTGGGATAAAAGGTCCGTTAAATAAGAATGGAAATTTTATAATATCCGAGATTTATTTTTATGCCCAAGTATACTCGATTATCCAATCTTCTAGAGAAATGAGTTTTTTAATCATCATATAGTCCTGCCGCGGGACAGGGGACTAAATTAGGTGTCTACACACTCAACATGGATGGTTGGTGGTTCCAAGGAATAAGTTGGTTTTGTCCATGAGGTTTTTCTCATGGACTTTATTGCTTTTGTGTGTGAGTCATAGTAATTGAGTATACATTCGAAAATGCCTAAGAAGCATGGTAAATAGTTTCTCGATAGTTTCCTAATTAAATGATTTGTTGTTGAAATATTTCTTGAATACTGAAGCGCCTTTATTAAACAATCAAGAAAACAAATTAAACATCACATTAGTGGCGCATGTTTTTTGCTTTTTTCTATGTTGTTGGGCTTCATTAGTTGTTCGTGTTTCTTGGAGAAACTTGTGTTGTTGTGTTGTTTAGTTTGCTTTTAGTTAGGTTGTTAGAATTATTTTAAGGAATGTTTCCTAAAATAGGTAGAAAGTTGCCCACAAAAACTAAATTCCATGATTATTATGGAAATTCCGGATTTTTATGTTGGTTATTTGTTTGTTTGTTTTAACTTGCCTGGCAAATTGTTTCTAAGTTTGTTAGGATTTGTTTAGTTGTTAGGAAGTTGTTATAAGGTTGTTAGGTTATTTATTACTATAAATAGCCCAAAAATCAATGTAACAACATAAGTTTTCTTTGAATAAAAATATCGTGTGTCTTATTTTTGTTCTAAATTCTTGTGAGAGTTTTGTGACAAAAATACTTCCTAAATTCATGTGTTCTTGGATTAGATCTTTATTTTAGAACCCTAATTAGTTGAGTTATGGATTGAACAATAATTAGCTCATAATTAATTTATTCCTGGATTAATTGTGAAACCTACTGTGAGTTTTGTGTTTATTTGAAAGTACCACTTAAAATCCACATCAAATGACAACTAAACATGGGCTGATAAGCATCTATCAATTATTAGTGGAGATGACAACGTAAAGGGGGCTATGAGAGAGATGGAGATGAAAGTTGTGGCGTAGTCAACAGAGATGTCGTCAACGAAGATGGCTATACAATGTTGATGGTGGTGGCCGGAGTTCTCTATGAAGATAATTGATGCATATATAATTAAAACAAATTAATTAACTTTAATATTAAAAACGTATTTTATAACTAATTTGCTAATTAAAATTTTAATTAAACTAAAATTAGAAAAAATTAATTGTATAGTAGGGAAACAAAAAAAAGAATTAATATTAATTAAGGAAATTAAAAAGACAAAATAGTAATGTATATCATGGTACTATTTAATCAATAAAAATCAATTATGTAAAATTTATTGTGGTAGTCATATTTTAATTTTGATTACTCCATCCGTTCTCTATTTCCTTGTCCGTTACTATTTACCTCTTCATTATGTTATATGATATAATAATAGTAGTGGGGTTAAAGTGGGGTAATAATTGATGAAAGGGAAACAACTTGCAACTAATCAAGTGAGTGATGTGTGGGGTCTATCTTAATAAAAAAATACTATAAATCTAATAAAGTTGTTTGGTAAAGAAAAATATGGAACATCACAAAACGATATATGTAAAGAAAAATAGGGAATGGAAGGAGTATTACAAAATTTTTATGCAAATACGTTACTTCATTCAAAGTAATTAAAAAGGAATGCATGCACACCTATATCTTTGTTATTACATTAATCCAAAAAATGTACATTCAAATGAGTGAAAAGAATATCTGGAGGTAGAAACCAAGAGGGTTGCAGTATTTCTAGGAGTAAAAATATGTTGTACCGCACTTAAGTACCATAAATGTGTGCCACCAAATTTAATTGGTCCATCTCATAAAAATAACCACTTTTTAATTTATTTTGTAAAAAGAAAAATTAAAAACAATTTCTCTCTCTTAATTTATTCATGAAATGGACCAATGATATTTAATGGCACATATTGTGGTACACAAGTTTGGGACAACAATTTTTTTTCCTATTTCTAGTAGTTTGCTACAGAACAGTTACGATAACTGATAAAAAGATTTTGATTTTAATAAAATATTTCATCCAATTCATACAATGTAACTAACGGTTATACTGGAGAACATTTTGAAGAATTTATTGAACAATTAATTATTATAAATAATTTCATATAATGAACTTAGTTATAAAAAGTTGGATAGGAAAAGAAAAAAAGCTAACTCGAAGAATAATACATGATGTTGCATACTTATATATATAATAAGTAATACTCCCTCTGATTTTTTAATTTGGTTACACTTTAATATTTTTGTGATAGGAAAAAAGTCAAAGTGTCGCCAACTTCAAAACAAAATGAAGGAAAAGTTGGTTTAGAAGGAAAATTTCAGAGGGAAAGCATGTATTAACGGATCGAGTAGTTGGTGTAGAAGGGAAATTTCAGAAGAAAAGTTGTAATAGTAGCTTACGATTTAATATAATAGATAGATTATTATTGATAGATTATAGATTTTTAGTTTGTACGTAGTATATTTTGCAACCTAAAGCTATTTATTTTTCAATGACAGCGTAAAAGACACGTTAATTAATTGGGGGCTATAACTTGTTCCTATCATTTTAGCAGCAAATATTGGGAAAGGGTTGTTTTCATTAGGTGCATAGATAACTTTCCTTTTAAAAAGAAAAAGGTGCAAAGATAACTTTATGAAATTGTCTTTACTTGAATACATTTCGTTATTTAGGTTGTGCTAAAAAAGTAGTAAGAGATCAGATAACAAATTATTAATAGAAAGCGGGAGTTTGTTAGGAATATATTGTGTATATAGTATAATTAATTTAAATCCATTAAAATGTAAGTTTAGCTTGGATCGTTATATAGCTAGTTGTATACTTGTATATATATATATATATATATATATATATATAT